>JAODLM010000599.1:0-238599 GCA_036937905.1 Salvia rosmarinus
CGAATGGGCGCCGGGTTCCGCTGACGGCGGTTGCTCGGGCCGTTGCCGCCACGGGCGCTGACGCGTGGCTGCCGCCCTCGCCGTTGTTGTGGCGCATGTGCCGCCTCTTGCTGCGATTTGCTGTTGTGGCGGCTGCCAATCTAGGCCGGTTGTTGTTGTTGAGTGGGGTGTTTGCCAGCTGGAGTTCTTGGGGTTAGCGAACGCGTGGTCGGAAGTGTATAGCCCTCAGATGGTGAGCATTTCGGTTGGTTGCTTTCCATCGAACGTGACATCGGCACATTGTTGGGTAATGCCCGTTCACCCGTATTGTACTACCACGTTTGCCGTACACACTGTGTCGCAGGCATCGAGGCATTGAGGTGTCCTCATTGTATTGGTCCCTTCTTGGTGGAGCATAACGCTTCGCCAATTTGTCCCGCCGGGGTTTCCTTACCGCGCAGGCTTGCTTTCTCCGTAGTTTCCGGTTGTTATTGGCGCCCGATTCCTTTTCCCTTATCAATTTCCGTGAGAGCGACATCGCTTATTCTCGCTGTCAGCTCTCGATATCAAGCTCGTGTAGAAGCTTGATGTAGAACGATTCTCACGGTCTGGCAAGAGCATACGTATCTCCATTCTTAGCCCACATACGAACTTTCCGAGCATCTTCAAGTCGGTGTCTACTAGATCAGGGCATATCTTGCGCTCGCAGAAAGTGCGATCGTAGTCGATTCGGATAATTTTTCTTGCTTTAGCGGAAAAATTCTCTCTTTCCCTATAACTTTGGGGATATACTTTTCATACAGCTCTTTTGAAATCCTCCACGAGAATTCCTCCAATTGTCATTGTAAAGTCTTCTTCGGCTTCCCACTAGTCATTTGGTCAACAGGTGAAAGTAACCACTACGACGCCTTTCTTGCCGCCGTGCATCTTAGAAGGTAAAGATCGCTTCAATAGCCACACCCTTGTTGTTCCTCCGGGTTGTTTCCCGTGTAAAGGAGAGGTTACATCTTAAAACATTTCTTCGATCTGCGATCGGGTTGAGGTGGAGGTGGTGGTTGAGGATTGTCTTCGGCTCTTGTTGGGACCTACCCTTCTCTCGGCCCCGCCCTCGACCTCCAGGTTCTGCTCGGATTCCTTCTCGAGGCATCTTGCTATGAAAACAAGTAAGCATTAGGCATTTATTCTTTCATTTATACGTCCACATCACCGTTTTGGCCTTTGTAAAGCGATCCCAAGAGTATAACATTCTTAACAAACATAACATGTAAAAGCCTATTAGTGTGTGATATATATATCAAAATTTACGCCATAGGCGGGATGTTCAAAATAAGCGGGTAAGCGGAACGTAAATCCCGGCCCGCGGCCTAAAAGAATGTCGAGTTTTAGAACTAAGGTGCAAAAAAAAAAGAGGAAAGCTAGCAACCGCTGACATAACAAAACAAATTCTATTTAAAAGCCGTCCTAGTGCCTTCCGAGGTCTTTCCTATTCGTTGGTCTCTCCTCTCATCCAATCATCTTAGTCCGAAATGTCCATACGGGGTAGTCCCGGATGGTCGGCTCATTGCTTTCCACCGTCGGTATATCTCTGATGGGGTTAAAAGCGGTGGTCGCCGCCAGGCTCGTAGTCGGGAATCGGATCTGTAAATACTCGGTCGGGTCATAGCCACAGGAAGGCACTATTCTCTCCGTCCGTCCGATGAAAGTGCTGACGTGGTACGGCTGGGACCATAGGTGGTGGAGGTGGTCTTGGTGGACGTGCGGGGTGTCAACGGGTAGGGTGGAAATCTGCGCTCTCCCAGGCTCGGGCGGTCTGCCCTATCAGCGGGGCCGTCCCTCGTCGAATCGATCTGGAGGTCACCTTGGTCGATCGCCCGGAACCTCTGTCAGCCACCTGCGACTCGTCCCGCGGTATACTCTCGGGAGGAGGTAGGGTCCTCGGTGCTGCCCGTAAATGCTATATCGTAAGTCGGGTGACTTCTGAACCGGATCTCCACCAAGTCGAGCTGCCCATCGCCGATAAATGTAATCCCGAATATCTCGAGCATATCCGTCCAGTGGGGAGTATCGCTAGGCGCGTGGATGCCGTCATGTCAGTCGGCTCACTGAGCTCGGGTCTCTCAAGGCGGAGATAATATGCGAGAACTCCGCAAGTCTTCCCGGCATAGTCCAACTAGGCGATATATACTCACCTCCTCCTCGGGGTGGGGTGTGGTCAATCCTCCTCCTGCGAGATATCTCATCCCCATCATCATGAATAAAACTAACATAAGTCGACTATGGCATCGAATAGCGAGCGAGGATATCTTAAGCGTAGGCGTGAAGCAACTAGATAAGGTCAAGCAAGTCTATAAGGTGGCAACATCATACTGCACAATACTCATCACAACTTACCTTCTTAGTCTTACAACGTATACATAAGCACAACGTCTTAATATGAGCTATGAGATCCTTATTACATACCAAACACTCGAACTAGAGTTCAACGGACTCTATCGTATTCTGGAGGCAAATTAAGGTTCTGTTCTTCATAACAAATGAAGATCAGTGTGTTAGGAATGCATGGTGAAAACCATGCATAAATCGAGTCCTAACGAGAGATCTAGCTAAAACAAATCTACTGCGCAGGTGCAGGAAATTTGCGCGATCGTGCCAAATTGCAAAACAAGACGTATGTCGACGTTCGTCTATCATCTTCGGGTTCTCAAGCCGAGGCTGAACATCCTGAAGCCGTAGAGGCGTCCATGTCGTGAATGTTGCTGGTCACTCGTGTAGAAGTAGTGATGGAGTGCGGCGTCATTCGACTTAAAGGTTGAGGTTGTCCTCGCCTCCTCTCGCCGTCTTCCGTCGTTCGTGCCCAAGGGTATCGTTACTTTCATTCTTCCTCGCTTCTTTTGTTCTCGTAAGGGAAAGAAGTTTGCTTCTATGTTCTTTCACGATCGTGAACATGCTCATAGAGTCTAAGTTGTCTTATGATATCATATGTTTCATCATAAACAAAATTTGAAAGTCGAGAGGTTTCAATTGAAATTTTTGAAATGTGATTTCAACATAGCAATCATAATCAACTTATATGCATATCAAAAATGGATTCATTCATCCATGTGATTATTCAACTAGTACCACCATGTACTTTCATATCGATACTCGAGTATTTCATTAGTCGACTAAAAGTGTTTTGGTAAAATTTTCTTGCTCAACTTTCATTTTATCATAAAATTTTCATAATAATCAAATCTTAAAGTCTATCAATTGTTCAATCATGTAAAATTTCCATTTCATGAGTTTGAAAGGAATCGATTACCTCTTTCCGGTTGAGCTCGATGTGATGGAGTGTTGAGAGAGTCGATGGGTTTCTGAAGTCCGGTGACTCGATCAGACTTATAATAAAAAGAATTTGGGTTTCAAAGAGCAAAAGCTCGATGCCATGATACGACCCCATTCAGGACACCCGGTTGGGGCGATAACTTAGAGTAGTACTTTGGGGTTACATGAATAAAATAGAGAAGCGTATAATAAGCTAACATGCTTGAGCGAATATGAGATGATGTTATATTGTTTTGAAAGGTTTGAGCCATGGACCCCAAAACTTGGCTCGATCGATGGGCCTCAATAGTTTAAAAACATAAAGCGTAAATAAGGAGTTGAGTGTGAGAAGTGTGTGAATACATATGACGATATGCATTCAGGTATAAACCACAAATTAGATTAAACGATAGCGACCTTGGACCTCAACACTTTCCCATCTCCTCGAGCTCACTGCATTTAAAACAAACATGCAGGCTAGTACTGAAATTGCACTTAGTGGGCTCATCGAAAACATTTGATAAATTTGGATTCGCCAATATCGGAGTAAGTCGCGAGGGTTTTAGTTAAAATGCCTTGTCTTACCAAATCATTCGGTTAAGTAAACATAGCTGTCGAGCATTTTCTTGTGTGTATGGTCCATATCTCATAGTCACATACATAATAATAATAAATAATAAGCGTCGAGGAGGCCTCCGTCTATTGTAATATTCGAAAGCGAATATCGACGGTTTTCTAAACCGTAATTGTGGTTTTCCGATATTATCTTTTACGATCGAATCTTATGATTTCGATCGATATCGTAGATTTACCTTTCATAATTCACTAAGGATTGTGAATTAAAGTTGAATTATTACGAAATGATTAATCGATATATTTTATCGTCAACGCGACGAGCGTCCGCTTTCATGAAATTTTTACGAGAAAGCTTGGAAATAATTTCATCTTAATTCCTTTATTAAAGGGATACATTTATTTAGTAAGTATGAACTTACTCGACCATTTTGAGATGAGTCGATTTTGAGCGTTTGAGGCGTTGAGCCGCGTCTGAGGCGATTTAAAACGAGTTTAATGCTCGAAATTATAATAATTAATTTCCTATTAATATTTATATAATTTCAGTATTATTAATTATTAAAGTCGAATTTTCGGTTATTGAATTCGATAATTTGAGATTGAAAGTTTAAAAACCTAAGTTTATAAACTTTTTTCATCATGAAATGACACTATTAAATTATCATATGGTATCTAAACTTTATAATATGATATACATGAGTGTTATTAAGCTATGAAATCAGTTTCATATAAAATCGATGGGTTCAATTTTATAAAATTGAAACCCAAACTTTAATTAGGGTTTTAATTCATGAAATGTGTAATAATTCTATCTATGATATTATTTAATATCTAAATCATATATTATGATATATATGGGTATATTTGGACGAAAATTACATGAGTATCAATAATAGGTGTAAATTGTATTTTATTCCTATTATTCCTAATTTTCTATCGTATTTTCGAAATTATAGTATATCTTGATTTAATTATTTTTATGGCATGTATTATATATCTATGACCTATACTATGATTAATACATTGTATTGGGATAGAAAAAATAAAATCAGCCTAAACACCCTACATCTTGATTCTACCTTCCCATGCACAATGATGTACCTTTTTCTACCAATACATGGACACTTTAGACCTAGCTCAATGATAACTACCTCATCATTTCACTCATTTATCCTATTGGTGAGGTGTGTGAGGTGTGACCAGTGAGAGAGAGGAGAGATATACATGGGAAAACCTCGCCCGTCCATTCGTTCTACTCTCCACAGTTTTGAACACACAAAACACTCCACCTCTCTAAAATGAACAGTGAACACCTCTCCATTCGGAAATTTTAGAGCTCTCTCTTTTCTACCATTCTTCTTCTCTATTCCTTCTTCAAACATTTATACTATATGCTTCTTGTTAATCTACACCATTTCAAGGTAAAACAAGACCATAGCCGATTATTCTACCTTCTCTATTCGAAAATTTGAGCATGCTTATATATGTGTGTGAGTCGAATGCTATATATATATATTTATGCATGTTTTAAATGTTCTTGAGCATGAGAATGTTGTTCTTGATGATTTATTTGAAAATATATGAAATGTATGTAGATAATCATATGTTGTTGTTCATTTGATTTTTAAATGGATCTAGCATGCTTATATTATTTTCGAACCATATAGTATGTTTAAAATTATTTTATTGTATAAAATAATATGTGATGACCGAGTGCTTCTTAGCATTTTCTAAGCATGTAATATTGATTTATGTTATGATTTAAACCTATGGTATATTAATTAAAATTTTAGAAAACCCAGGTATTTTGTTAAAATACCGTGAGCTTATGAATAAAATACCTTGGGGTATAATTTTGTTTTAACCATATAATGTCTATTAATGTTTTAATGTGTTGTTCATATATTATATGTTTTAATTAAAATTTTGAAAATCATTTGCTAATTATTTCAAGAGGGCGAGCATATGGTATGTATATGTTGATGCATGATTTTATTTTTGAACATGTAATGGTGTTTTAATGCTTTAATATATTATTTATACATTGTGTAAATTAATTAGAATTTTGAAATCAATTACCTATTTAAATCAAATAAACCGAGAGCTTGCAAGCTTATATGGTGATGATTTAATTAGTTCTTGATGATTATATGATGTTATATTAATATACTATAGTATATAGACATAGTATATAATTGTTGGAATTTTGAAAACAATACTAATTAAAATCGAAAAGCGAGCTTGCAAAGCTCATATGGTGACGATTTAAATTAGTTTGGTTGATATTATAATGTTACAATGTTATAATATAATGTTTATTGATGATGGAATTTATTTAGAATTTTTAGAAATTGTTTGCTATTTATTTGGTAATTATCCTATTAATACGTGAATATTGTCACATATTGTGAAATAAATAGTTATGAGTAACTATGGGTTATATAAATATTATATACTGATGTTGGGATGTTATTATAAGTATATATCAATTTTGGGAATTTTTGGATGATTATTCCCTATTATTGTGAATTACTAAAATATATATATGTATATATATAAATAATTAGCAAACAGTATTATATGAATTTCATAAATGAGTATTCTGGACCATAGTGTATAATAATGTACTATATGAATTTAGAAAAATTTTCAAAGGTCATTTGGTATTTTTAAACTAATTATCGAAATTATCGATAATATGAAAGGATTTTAAAATCCTTTTAAAGCTTATTTATGAAAATTTACTAAAATGATATTCTGAACAGTTTTAAATTTTACAAAAATTTATAAACATAGATTGCTATGTTTGAGACACGCTTCATTTTATAACGTTTAAAAACCAAAATACGTTTTATTTATAAAAGAAGTATTAAAAGGCTAAATTAATTACAAGTCCTTGATTTACAAATAAATCGAGAAATAGGACTTTACGTTTTCAAATCGATCAAAATCGATTTATAAAACAAAATAGTGACTTCTATTTAAAAGTCAAAATCGTTGACTTTGTTGACCGGTGTTGACTTAGACTTTTCGAGTCAAAATGTCGCATTATCGTTTATAAATACATCGATGCGTGTAAGAGCGTACTAATTGAGTCTGATACCTCATTAGTAAGAAAAGATTTCACAAATGAAGTCCTATATCGAAAAGCGTGCTCATCGTTGAGCGTATCTCGAGCGAAAAGTTAATCGTATACGATTAGAAGCGTATTGAATCCACTAGATTTGGTCTACATCGATATGAAATATCAAGTTTACCTAGTTTTGAAAGTCTCGAAAGACTTGAGCGACGTACTAAAACCTCGCTTTTAGAAAGGTGCTGAAGCGCAACTGGATTGATTTAACAAAGCGAACTAGGACTTTACAACGAACCATAGTCCAAGCGGTCTTATCTTCAAAATGGGCCTTTTTTACCCACTAAAAGTTGCTTTTTCGTTATTTCAAATGAGTTTATTTACGCACTTATTCTACATGTTATCAATGCTTTCTGCATTACACCGCAAAATATTTCGTTTGTGTATGGATCCTATCTCGTTATGCGGGTAGAGTGTGGAGATGGTTGGAACTATTATATCAATTGTTGTGGTAGCACCCAACCTTTTTAATGTCGGGTCTGTGCGGATGATAAATGCCAGCTAGGATTGGCGTGAAGGTTGGAACTATCTGTTGTGTTATAACATACGCCGAGAGTGCAGTGTCTGACGGGATTACGGTCCGGTCCGGCGTCGTAGATGGAGGCCTCCTCTCGCGCTTATTTATTTATTATTATGTATTGTGACTATGAGATCGGACCATACACACCAAGAAAATGCTCGGCGAGCTATGTTTATCGAAAATGATTTGGTAAGACAAGGCATTTTAACTAAAACCCTCATGACTTACCATATCATATCGAATCAATACTATCAAATATTTTCGGCATAAGTCCACTAAGTGCAATTTGTATTTAGCCCCTGCATGTTTGTTTTAAATGTGCAGGTTGAGCTCGATGGTGATGATGGGAATGTGTTGAGGAGTCCGGTCCTGACCGATTTTCGAATTTGTGGTTTATACCAATGCATATTCTATATGTATTCACACACTTTCAGCTATACTCTAAACTCCTTTATTTATGCTTCATATTACAAACTATTGAGGTCCATCGGATCGGGCCAGTTTTGGGGTCCGATGGCCAAACCTTTCAAAAACAATATAACATCATCTCGTATTACATTCAGCATGTTAGCTTATCTCCACGACTCTATTTTTCCATGTAACCCTAAAGTACTCTCCTAGTACTAGTCACCCTCACCGGTTGGTTCGGAATGG
The DNA here is from genome assembly GCA_036937905.1 of Salvia rosmarinus. NCBI lineage: Eukaryota > Viridiplantae > Streptophyta > Magnoliopsida > Lamiales > Lamiaceae > Salvia > Salvia rosmarinus. Next base: position 8,166 of record JAODLM010000599.1, read on the forward strand.
GTCGGAGATGGTATCGAGCCATTGCTCTTTGAAAACCCAAATTCCTTTTTATTCTAAGTCAGATCGAGTCACGGACTTCTAGAAACCTCTTGACTTCTCAACACCCCGTCACATCGAGCTCAACGGAAGAGGTAGCGCATTCCTTTCTCAAACTCATGAAATGGAAATTTTACATGATTGAACAATTGATGGACTTTTGAAGGATTTGATTACTATGAAAATTTTTATGATAAAAATGAAAGTTGAGCAGAAAATTTTTTCCCATGATACTTTTAGTTGAACTAATGCAATACTCAGTATTGATATGAAAGCACGGTGGTACTAGTTGAATGATCAACATGGGATGAATGAATCCATTTTTGATATGCATATAAGTTGATTATGATTGCTATGTTGAAATCATATTTCCAAAATTTTCAAATTAAGACATCTTCCACTTTCAAATTTTATTTATGATGAGCGATATGTTATCATAAGGCGAACTTAGACTCTAAGGAGCATGTTCACGTATCGTAAAGAACATGAAGTCTGAACTTCTTTTCCTTACGAGAACAAAGAACGAGGAAGAATGAAAGTACGATACCCTTGAGCAGCGGAGGAAGGCGGCGAGAAGGATGGGCGAGACAACCTCGACCTTAAGCGAATGAGCGACTCCATCACTACTTGCACACGGTGACCAGCAACACGGATCACGACATGGGCTCACTACGCTAGGATGTTCAGCCTCAACTTAAAGACCGAAGATGATAGGCGTATTACGGACATACGCTCGTTTGCAATTTGGCACGATCGCGCAAATTTCCTGCACTGCGCAGTATATTTGTTTTAGCTAGATCTCTCGTTGGGACCCGATTAACGCATGGTTTTCACCTGCGTACTCTAACGCACTGATCTTCATTTGTTATGAAGAACAGAATCATAATTCTGCCTCAGAATACGATAGAGTCCGTTGAACTCTAGTTCGAGTGTTTGGTATAGAATAAGGATCTCATAGCTCATATTAAGATGTTGTTGGCTTATGTATACGTTTGGGTAAGACTAAGAAGGTAAGTTGTGGTGAGTTTTGTGCAGTATGATGTTGCCTACCTTATAGACTTGCTTGACCTTATCTAGTTGCTTCAGCTTCGTTTAAGATATCCTTGCGCTTATTCGATGGCGATGGTTGACTTATGTTAGTTTTATTCGTGAGGATGGAGGGAATGAGATATCTCGGAGGAGGAGGATTGGACCACACCCACCCGGAGGAGGAGGTGAGTATATATCGCTCGTTGGATGTGTCTGGGAAGACTTGGGTGAGTTCTTGGCATATTATCTCCGTCTTTGGAGAGGCCCGAGCTCACGGCGTGATCGACATGAGCGGCATCCAGCTTCTAGCGATATCCCTGCACGGATGGATATGCTCGAGATATCGGGATTACATTTACGGGCGATGGGCAGCTACGACTTGGTGGGAGATCTGCCGGTTCGTGAGTCACCGACTTACGTATATAGCATTCGGCAGCACGAGAGGACCCTACCTCCTCCCAGAGTATACTGGCGGGATGAGTGCAGAGTGGCTGCTACGAGGTCCGAGCAGATCGACCCCGTGTACCGATCGATTCGACGAGGCGGACGCTCGCTTAGAGAGGGCGCGCCCAGCCTAGGAGGCGGTATTTCCACCCACTCTAGCCGGACACCTGCTCCACCGTACCACCTCTACCACCTATGGTCCCAGCCATACCACCGGTCGAGCACTTCCTGGACACACGGATGAGAGTATCGGATGCCTTTGCATGGCACGAGCTGGTATGCTACGGTCAGGTTCGCCCACACGAGCCTCGGCGAATCGACCACCGCTTTTAACCCCATGCGAGATATACCTGGTGGAAGCAATGGGCCGACCGTCAGAGGACTACCCGTATGGACATTTCGGACACGAAGAGGATTAGGAGGAGGAAGACCACGAGGAAGACACGAATAGGAAAGACCTCGTGAAGGCACTAGGACGTTTAATTAAATTTGTTTTGTTATGTCTAGCGTGTGTGCTAGCTTTTTCTTTTCTCTTGTTGACTTAGTTCTAAACTCGAAATCTCTTTTAGGCCGTGTGGGCGGGATTTATGTTTTGTTTACTATTTTGAACATCCCGCCTATGGCGAAATTTGATATATATACACATGACCCTAATAGGGCTTTGCGGCAAGTTATGTTTGTTAAGAATGATTGCTTTGGAATGTTTCGTAAAGCCTAATAGCATTGGTGTATGTTGGTTGTGAAAAGAATAAGTACCTAAGATTACTTGTTTTCATAGGGCATGCCTCCAGAAGGAATCAGGCGGGAACCCGAGGTCGAGGCGGGAAGGCCAGGAAGGGTAGAGTCCCAACAAGAGCAAGACAATCCCCACCACCACCTCCACCTCGCCCGATCGCAGGATCGAAGAAATATTTTAAGAGAACCTCTGCTCTTTACGGAAAGCAACCGGAAGAAGCCGAACAATGGGTGGGGCTATTGAGCGGATCTTTACCTTCTTAAGATGCGGCACAAGAAAGGCGTCGTGTGTTACTTTCGTGGTGGGACCCACTTGGTGGGAGGCGGAAAGAAGACTTTCTGACAGCCTAGAGGAATTTCGTGGGAGGATTTAGAGAGAGTTGTATGAAAAGTATATCCAAAGTTATAGGGGAAAGAGGCGGAATTTTCCGCTAAAACAAGAAAAATTATCCAATCGACACTACGATCGCACTTCCGAGGCAGAGATATCGCCGGATCTAGTAGACACCGACTTGAAGATGTCGGAAAAGTTGTGGCTAAGAATGGAGATCGTCGTCTTTGCCGACCATGGAGACCTATTCACAAAGCTCAGACGAGCTTTGGATATGAGCGACTATGGCGAGAATAAGGCAGTGTCGCCTACGGGCACAGTATCGGATAAGGAAAGGACGAGCCCAACCGCGGAAACAACAACACGGAAACTACGGAGAAGAGTAAGCGTCGGTGGCGAAACCCGAGCGCGCAGGACAAAGTGGAAGAGAGCAGCATGCTCCACCGGCAGAGGGACCACGGACGACCAAGGGCACTCATGCCACTAGATGCCATAGAGCACACAAGGGTGTGTGCTGGCAAATGGTAAGTCGTTATAAATGCGGGCAAGCGGCATTCGCCACACATTCGATGTCACGCTTCGGATGGAGGCGAACCAACGGCAATACTCGCCATTAAGGGCTATCTACCACCACCGCAGAGCTTCCCCAACCCCAGCAACTCGTGGCAAACACCACCTCAACAACAACAACTCCGGCCGCGATAGCAGGCGACCGCCCAACAACAACAAATGCAGGGCCCACCGCCACAACAATAAAGAGGCGATACCCTAACGCGCGCCGGGCAAGAACCGCCGAGCAACAACGCCGATCCGGCCAGACGCCGTCCCTCACGGCTCGGAGCCTCAGCAGGGCGACAGAACAGGAAACTTGGGTATGGGAGTTCTTCTCAACCCACCAATAAATCGTTCGACACGGTGCTTCGCATTCTTTTATTGCAAAATCATGAGAAATCTTGGGCCTTAGTGCAAAGATCAAGCAGGATATGAGAATCTCGCCTATAGGAGGAATTATGACCTTACACTTTTGCTCGAACCTGAGTTGACATTAGGATCACTTAAGGTTCGGCTAATGATCTAAACATAATACCCATGGACGATGTAGACATAATCCTAGGAATGGACTGGTTAGCTAAGAATCATTCCACGATTCTCTGAAGGAAAGGAAAATTTCGTTTCACTTTCCGGGACAGAAGCTACGCAATTCCATGGGATCGCATGGGAAGAAGAGTGCAAAGTGACGACAACTTGGGAGGATGATGAACCGAAAGGATGTCTTCATTCCTCGTTTATTTGAGAAGGATAAACCCAAGCACGGTAGAAGACATTGAAGTTGTCAAGAGTTTTCTGGACGATTTCTCGAAAATCTACGACTACCTCGATAGACAGCTAGAGTTTACCATCGACTTGGAGCAGGATCAGCCAGTGTCGGGCGCCTATAGGATGGCCCCAGGAGCTAGAAGAGCTGAAAATCCAAATCAGAGCTTTTGGATCTAAGTTTATTAGGAGTGTTTCACCTTGGGGCTGCTTTTTTGTTAAGAAAAGGATGGTTCTTTGAGGATGCATCGATTATAGAGAACTAAATAAGATGACACTAAAGAACAAATACCCTTTACCGAATTGATGACGTTTGATCAATTGCGAGGCGGGTGTATTCTCGAAAATTGATCTTAAGTCGAGATACCACCACTGAAAATACGGTCGACGATGTACCTAGGCGCATTCCGAACCGGATATGGCCACTATGAGTTCATAGTTATGCCATTCGGATTAACCAATGCACTCCGTATTCATGGACCTCATGAGAGTATTTCATCCATTCGGATAAATTGTTTTGGTCTTCATAGATGATATCCTTATTTACTCGAAGAATGAAGAGGATCATAAGGAACATCTGACGGTTTACAAACCTTGAGAATGAAAGACTCTTTGCTAAGTTTAGCAAATCGAGTTTGTCGAAGGAAGTTATGTTCTGGACACATTGGTCTGTCAAGGCATAAAAGTAGATCCAAAGTAGAGGCCGTAAGAATGGAAATCACCTAAGACTCGACGAGATTAGAAGTTTCCTAGGATTAGTGGCTACTATAGGAGATTCATCGAAGGATTCTCCAGATTGAGGCCATAACCCGCTACTAAGGAATCAAGTTGATTAGACGAACGAGTGCGAGATGAGTTTCCAAATACTCAGAGAAATTGGACCATGTTCAGCGGTCGAGGCGGAAAGGGGTATGTGGTCTATCTGACGCATCTAAGCTGGGTGGGTTGTGTTTTGATCAGAAGGAAGGTGATAGCTTATGCATCACAACTCGGACCCCAGACTCGAACACCAACTCACGATTTGGAATTAGCAGTTCATGATCGAAAATTTGGAACACCATCTCTACGGTGTGAGATGTGAAATCTTCACGACATAAAAGTTTGAAGTATTTCTTGAACAAGGGATCGAATATGAGACAAAGAGATGGCTGAAGCGGTAAAAGATTACGATCGTGGTATTAACTATCACCGGCAAGCGAATGTAGTGGCGCTTGAGTCAAGAGCCATACCAAGTTAGGATGTCTCTTTGTTCAGAGGAAAACTCGAGAGTTTGGCGGGATGAAGATTGAACTAGTTGAACCACCCGAATCGTGAGTGTATCGCTACACTCACACCGACATCGATCTGAAAAAAGGTTGTCGAGAGACAAAGGATTGAGGAAAAGTTGAAAAGATCGAGGAAGACTAAGGTCGAAGGATTCAAGAGTTTCAGAGGCACGGATAACGCCTTATTGTTTGAAGGTGATATGCTCGACGACGCGAGCTCGAGCGAAATCATGAGCGAGGCTCACGATCGCCTACACCGCCCCCGGTAGTACTAAGATGTACAGGACACGAAGGAAAATTTTTGGTGGAAGGCGTGAACGAGACATAGCTTCCTCAGAGAAGACTGTCTTGTTTGTCGACAAGTGAAAGACTACACCAACACCCATGGAAATTACAACGCTTGGAAATCCCGAATGGAAGTGGGACGATATAACGATGGACTTCTTGCTTACCCAAATCGAGAGAGGAAACACGACCAGTATGGGTGGTGTGGATAGACTTACCAAAAGTGCTCACTTTTACCTATTCAAAGCACTTATGGATCCGATAAGCCGTTGTATGTTAAGAAATTGTCGACTACATGGAGTGCAAAATCTATTACCTCGATCGAGACTCCAAGTTCACATCCAGTTTTGGATTAGCTTGAGAGAAGCGGTGCAAGATTAAACTCTGAGATTCCACCCACAAACCGATGGACAATCGGAGAAGCGATCAAGCTAGAAGATATGCTTAGACGTAATTTTGGATAGCGGTACAAAATGGGAAGATATTTTACCGATGAATTTGTTACTTACAACAGTTATCAACGGCGATCGATGGCCTATCAAGCTTGTATGGCAAAGTGTAGATCACCACTTTATTGGGATGAAGTTGATGAGAGAAAGTTATAGGCTGATGCGGTGAGTGAAATGATCGAGATCGTTCGACAAATTAGGATGAGGATAAAGAGGCTCGGAGAGAAATCTTACGACGTACGCGTAGATCCAAATCGGTTTGAGGATGGAGACAGTATTTCTAAGGTCTCTCATCAAAGGGATTGTCGTTGCCGAAGGAAGCTCGACGCCGTTACATAGGACCTTATGAGATCCTAGAAAGGATAGGTCCAGAGTATAGGTTGGCTCTTCCGCCAAACCTGGGAATGTCATAATGTTTTCACGCTCGCATTACGAATCGTTCCGACCCAAAGCACGTGATTAGCGAGGCGGCGTGATCCTCGAGCGGACATGAGCTATAAGGAAGAACCCGACATACTTGACCACAAAGTCCGCAACACGGAGCAGTCGATTAGTTAGTTAAAGTCTTGTGGAACACCACACGGAAGAAGCCACGGGAGCTTGAAGAAGCAATGAGAGAAAAATACCCGATCTATTTTTCTAAAGGTATACAAATTTCGGGACGAAATTTTTCGTAAGGGGTGGAATGTAATATTCAAGAAGCGATAATCGATTACGGTTTTCTAAACCCGTAATTAGGTTTTCCGTATATTATCTTTCTACATCGAATCTTATGATTTCGATCGATATCGTTATGAATTCCTTTCATAATTCACTAAGGATTGTGAATTAAAGATTGAATTATTACGAAATGATTATCGATATATTTTATCGTCAAACGCGATCGAACGTCCGCTTTTCATGAAATTTTACGAGCAGCTTGGAAATAATTTCCATCTTAATTCCTTTATTAAAGGGATACATTTATTTAGTAAGTATGAACTTACTCGACCATTTTGAGATGAGTCGATTTTGAGCTTTTGAGCGTTTTGAGCGTCGGCCTGAGAGCGATTTGAAAAGCGAGTTTAATGCTCGGAAATTATAATAATTAATTTCCTATTAATATTTATATAATTTCAGTATTATTAATTATTAAAAGTCAATTTTCAGTTATTGAATTCGATAATTTGAGATTGAAAGTTTTAAAACCCTAAGTTTATAAACTTTGGTTTTCACACTGAAATGACACTATTAAATTATCATATGGTATCTAAACTTTATAATATGATATACATGAGTGTTATTAAGCTATGAAATCAGTTCACCAAAAATCGATGGGTTCAATTTTTATAAAATTGAAACCCAAACTTCTAAATTGGGTTTTAATTCATGAAATGTGTAATAATTCTATCCTATGATATTATTTAATATCTAAATCATATATTATGATATATATGGGTATATTTGGGACGAAAATTACATGAGTATCAATAATAGGTGTAAATTGTATTTTATTCCTATTATTCCTAATTTTCTATCGATTTTGAAATTATAGTATATCTTGATTTAATTATTTTTATGGCATGTATTATATATCTATGACCTATACTATGATTAATACATTGTATTGGGATAGAATAAAATAAAATCAGCCTAAACACCCCTACATCTTGATTCTACCCCCATGCACAATGATACTTTTTCTACCCAATACATGGACACCTTTTGAACCTAGCTCAATGATAACTACACTCATCATTTCACGCATTTATCTATTGGTGAGGTGTGTGAGGTGGACCGAGTGAGAGAGGAGAGATATACATGGAAAACCTCAGCCCGTCCATTCATTCTACTTCCCACTTTTGAACACACGAAAACACTCACCTCTATCAAATGGAACAACACCCTCTCCATTCCGAAATTTTCGAGAGCTTCTCTCTCTTTTCTACCATTCTTCTTCTATTCCTTCTTCCAAACATTTATACTATATTCTTGTTAATCCTACACCATTTCAAGGTAAAGCAAGACCATAGCTTCGATTATTCTACCTTCTCTATTCGAAAATTTCGAGCATGCTTATATATGTGTGTGAGTACAAGCTATATATATATTTATGCATGTTTTAAATGTTCTTGAGCATGAGAATGTTGTTCTTGATGATTTATTTGAAAATATATGAAATGTATGTTAGATAATCATATGTTGTTGTTCATTTGATTTTAAATGGATCTAGCATGCTTATATTATTTTAGAACCATATAGTATGTTTAAAATTATTTTCTGTATAAAATAATATGTGATGACCGAGTGCTTCTAGCATTTTCTAAGCATGTAATATTGATTTATGTTATGATTTAAACCTATGGTATATTAATTAAATTTTAGAAAACCACAGGTATTTTTGTTAAAATACCGTGAGCTTATGAATAAAATACCTTGGGGTATAATTTTGTTTTACCTATAATGTCATATTAATGTTTTAATGTTTGTTCATATGTTATATGTTTTAATTAAAATTTTGAAAATCATTTGCTAATTATTTCAAGAGGCCGAGACATATGGTATGATATGTTGATGCATGATTTGAACATGTAATGGTGTTTTAATGCTTTAATATATTATTTATACATTGTGTAAATTAATTAGAATTTTGAAATCAATTACCTATTTAAATCAAAAACGAGGCTTGCAAGCTTATATGGTGATGATTTAATTAGTTCTTGATGATTATATGATGTTATATATATACTATAGTATAGACATAGTATATAATTGTTGGAATTTTGAAAATCTAACTAATGAAAAAGCAGAGCTTGCAAAGCTCATATGGTGACGATTTAAATTAGTTTGTGATTATAATGATTACAATGTTATAATATAATGTTTATTGATGATGGAATTTATTTAGAATTTTAGAAATTGTTTGCTATTTATTTGGTAATTATCCATTACTAGTGAATACACATATTGGAAATAAATAGTTATGAGTAACTATGGGTTATATAATATTATATACTGATGTTGGGATGTTATTATAAGTATATATCTGGGATTGATTATTCCTATTATTGTGAATACAAATATATATATATATATAAAGCAAACATGAATATGAATTTCATAATGAGTATTCTGGACCATAGTGTATAATAATATATGGAAAATTTTCAAAGGTCATTTGGTATTTTAAACTAATTATCGAAATTATCGATATAAAAGGATTTTAAAATCCGCATTTATGAAAATTTATAAAATGATATTCAACAGTTTTAAATTTTAAAATTTATAAACATAGATTGCTATGTTTGAGACAACGCTTCATTTTATAACGTTTAAAACAAAATCGTTTTATTTATAAAAGAAGTATTAAAAGTAAATTAATTACAAGTCCTTGATTTACAAATAAATCGAGAATAGGACTCGTTTTCAAATCGATCAAAATCGATTTATAAAACAAAATAGTAGCTACTTATTTAAAAGTCAATCGTTGACTTTGTATCGACCGTTTTCGACTTTTCAGAGTCAAAATGTGCGATTATCGTTTATAAATACGCCGTGCGTAAGAGCGTACTAATTGAGTCGATACTCATTAGTAAGAAAGATTTCACAAATGAAGTCCATATATCGAAAGCGTGCTCATCGTTGAGCGTATCTCGAGCGACGAAAGTTAATCGATACGTGTTAAAGCGTATTGAATCCACTAAGTTTACACATCGATATGAAATATCGAAGTTTACTTAGAGAAGTCTCGAAGACTGACGACGTAAAACCTCGCCAGTAAGGACGAACGGCGGTCAACAAGCGAACTCAGGACTTTACAACGAACCATAGTCCGTGGGCTTTATCTTCAAAATGTGGGCCTTTTCTTACCCACTAAAAGTTGCTTTTCGTTATTTCCAAATGAGTTTATTTACGCATACATCATCAAGCTCGCATTCCGCCAAAATATTTCGTTGTGTGATCGATCCTCCGATGCGGGTAGGCTGTGAGATGGTTGAACTATTATATCAAAAGCACCCAACCTTTTAATGTCGGGTCTGTCGGATGATAAATGCCCGCTAGGATGCGTGAAGGTTGGAACTATCCGTGTTATAACATACGCCGCGCGAGTGCTGTGTCGACGGATTACGGCGTCCGGCGTCAGATGGAGGCCTCCCTCTCGCGCTTTTTATTTATTATTATGTATTGTGACTATGAGATACGGACCATACACACAAGAAAATGTCGGCGAGCTATGTTTACTACGAATGATTTGGTAAGACAAGGCATTTTAACTAAAACCCTCGACTTACCCAATATTGGCCGTAATCAAATACTATCAAATATTTTCGCATAAGTCCACTAAGTGCAATTCTTGTACAGCCCTGCATGTTTGTTTTAAATGTGCAGTTGAGCTCCGATGATGAGGGAATGTGTTGAGAGTCCAAGGTCCTGACCGATTTACTGAATTTGTGGTTTATACCTGAATGCATATCGTCGTATATGTATTCACACACTCGCCGCTATACTCTAAACTCCTTTATTTATGCTTCATTACAAACTATTGAGGTCCTCGGATCGGGCAGTTTGGGGTCCGATGGCTAAACCTTTTCAAAACAATATAACATCATCTCGATTCTCAGCTTAGCTTATCTCCACGATCTCTATTTTTCCATGTAACCCAAAGTACTACTCCAGTACTAGTCACCCTCCACCGGTTGGTTGAAGGGTCGTGACATCTATGAGCTGAGCCGTAATCCCTGACAGACACGCTCCGAAGCATATGTTAAACACGTAGTTCCAACCTTCACGCCAATCCTAGCGGCATTTATCATCCCGACAGGACCCGACATTAAAAGGTTGTCTACCACAACAATTGATATAATAGTTCCAACATCTCCACTCGGCATAGATAGGATCCATACACAAAGCGAAACATTTTGGTGTAATGCAGTAAAACATTTGATAAATTGTAGTATAAGTGTTGTAAATAAATTCATTTGTATGACTAAGAAAGTCAGTATTTTGAAGATAAAGTCCATTTTGAGGTAAGAAAGGAAAGCCCACCGACTATGGTTCGTTGTAAAGTCCCAGTTGTCGTTCGTAAAGTCCGTCCTGCGTTGCGCACACCTTCGAGCGAGGTTTTAGTACGTCGCTCAAGTCTTCGAGACTTTCGAAAACTAAGATAAACTTGATATTTCATATCGATGTAGAGAATTCTTGGAATTTACGCTCTAACACGATACGATTGACTGCTTCGCTCGAGATACGTTCACGTCATCGTTTTCGATATATGGATTTCATTTGTGAAATCTTTCTTACTAATGAGGCATCATACTCAATTAGTATGTCTTACAGCTCGCGATATATATAAGCGTATAGTCGTGCTTTGACTGAAAAGTCGAAGTCACATCGATCAACAAAGTCACGATTTGACTCTTGAAAAGTAATTTCTTACAAATTTTGTTTTATAAATCGAATTCGATCGATTTGAAACGTAAAGTCTATTCTCGATTTATCTTGTAAACCGAGGACTTATAATTACTTTAGCATTTTAATAACCCTTTTATAAATAAAAGCTATTTTGGTATTTTAAAGCGTTATTAAATGAGCTCGTCTCAAACATAGCAATCTATGTTTATAAAATTTTGTAAAATTTAAAACTGTGAATATCATTTTAGTAAATTTTCATAAATAAACTGTTTAAAAGGATTTTAAAATCCTTATTAATTATCGATATTTTGATAATTAGTTTAAAAATACCAAATGACCTTTGAAAATTTTTCTAAATTCATATAGTGTATTATTATACACTATAGTCCAGAATATAATTTATGAAATTCATATAACACTTTGTTAATTATTTATATATATATATATATATATTAGGTAATTCACAATAATAGGAATAATCATCCAAAATTCCCAAAATTGATATATACTTATTATAATATCCCAACATCAGTATATAATATTTATATAACCCATAGTTACTCATAACTATTTATTTCACAATATGTAACAATGTTCACGGTAATAATAAGATAATTACCAAATAAATAGCAAACAATTTCTAAAAATTCTAAATAAATTCCAACATCAATAAACATTATATTATAACATTATAACATCATAAAATCAACCAAACTAATTTAAATCGTCACCATATGAGCTTTGCAAGCTCGCTTTTCGATTTTAATTAGTATTTGTTTTCAAAATTCAACAATTATATACTATGTTTATACACTATAGCATATTAATATAACATCATATAATCATCAAGAACTAATTAAATCATCACCATATAAGCAAGCTTTCGGTTTATTTGATTTAAATAGGTAATTGATTTCAAAATTCTAATTAATTTACACAATCATAAATAATATATTAAAGCATTAAAACACCATTACATGTTCAAAAATAAAATCATGCATCAACATATATTTCAATATGCTCGCCTTAATTAAAAATTAAGCATATGGTTTTCAAAATTCTTATTAAAACATATAACATATAAACAAACATTAAAGCATTAATATGTCATTATATGATTAAAACAAAATTATACACCATGGTATATTTAAAAAACTCACGGTAATATTTTAAAGTATACCTAGGGTTTTCTTAAATTTTCAAATCAAAACCATGGATTATAATCATGATAATAAACAATAATCCATCTCTAAAATGCTTAAGAAGTAATCGGTCCTCATAAGAATATTTTAACATTTTCAAAATTATTTTAAACATGTTCTATGGTTCGAAAATAATATAACCATGCTAGATCCATTCAAAAATTAAATAAACAACCATCTATGCTCATCTAGCATATATTAACACATTTGAAAATATAAATCATCAAGAACCCTATCTCATGCTTTAGAACATTAAAACTCATTCACATATACATATATAGCATTGAAACCTACATATATATATATAAAAGCAGTTTGATTTTCATGAAATAAATGAGGTAGAATCGGTACTAATGGACCATATTTACCTTGGAATGGTATAGGATTAACAAGAACAAGTATGTATCAACTTTTGGAAGAGAATGAGAAGAATAAGAAGAAAATCTGAAAAGGGGAAAGGGCTCGATTTTTCCTGAATGGGAGAGAAAATGGAGAGTGTTTGGAGTGTTAGTTGTTTGAAATGTGTATATGGGAAATGGGGTGAATGGGAAGAGTCTCCCTATACTATCTCTCTCACTCTCACCGATTTTGGCCATGAATTGGGAGAAAATCTGCAGCTAATGATGACCATTAGTGTGATGATTAGGCTAGGTTTAAAAGGTGTTCATGTATTGGGTGGAAAGGCACATCATGCTTTGTCCAAGCATGATGGCGTGATTTAGCTCCAAATAGGTAGGATTTAATTTTATTAAACATTAATACTATGTATTAATCATAGTATAGGTCATAGATATATAATCAAGTCATTAAAATAATTAAATCAAGCATATTGCACATATACGAAATTACGATATTAAATTAAGAAAATAGGAATAAAATACAATTTACACCCATTATTGATACTCATGCTATTTTCGACTCAAATATACATATATACATCATAATATATGATTTAGATATTAAATAATATCATAGGATAAAATTATAGCATTAATTAGTGCATAAGAAACCCTAATTTGAAAATAAGATTTGAAATTTATAAAAATCATTATCGATTTTAATGACTTAAAACTGATTTCATAGCTTAATAACACTCATATATATCATATTATAAAGTTTAGATATCATATGATAATTTAATAGTGTCATTTCATGTGAAAAACCAAAGTTTATAAACTTAGGGTTTTGAAAATTTCAATATTAAATTATCGAATTTAATAACTGAAAATTCGATTTTCATAATTAATAATACTGAAATTATATAAAATATTAATAGGAAATTAATTATTATAATTTCGAGCATTAAACTCATTTTCAAAGCGTCTCAGAGCGGCGTCTAACGTCTCAAAGCGTTCAAAATCGACTCATCTCCAAATGGTGCAGATAAGTTCACACTTACTAAATAAATATATTCCTTTTAATAAAGGAATTAAGATGGAAATTAATTCAAGCTTCCTGCTCGAAAATTTCATGAAAAGGCGCTCGATCGCTGCTTTGACGTTAAAATATATTGACGAATCATTTCGTAATAATTCAATCCTTTAATTCACAATCCTTAGTGAATTATGAAAGGAATTTCATAACGATATCGTTCGAAATCACAAGATTCGATGTAGAAAAGATAATATCTGGCAAAACCAGTTACGGGTTTAGAAAACCGTAATCGATATTCGTTTCTTTGGAATATTACACTGCGTTTAATTTCAATCCATGTCGACTTAACCTTATGACAAATGAAATTAACGATTGGACCCTTACTGACCACATCACTATCGCAGAAGGACTTCGGGAAGTTGTACTCGGTGATGTCTAGCATGACCACATTTTAACAAAAAATGAATTCTTAGAATTGGCATACTCACTCGGACCATACAGCTTCCAATTCAAATACTTTTGTTATCTCATTTTATATCTATCTCTAGAGAACTTATGAAAATCGCACATAGCCACGCGTGTGGGCGTTTACATGAAACTCCCACTCTCAATAGATTTAAAAGTTTTATTTAGAAATCTCAGTCTAACAAACTTATGATAAACCGCAAGCAAGCCCGCAGTGGCGCGTTTACTCAGCATGTATCACTTTGTTTAGAGATCAAAAGTGGAGGTCTTGACATTTTAATTTGAAAAATTAATTTGTCGGGTTGCTTGCTCTTTTGTTCAAAGGTTTATCCATGCGGATCACGTAATCTAGCATGTTTACATAGAACTCGACATGTAAAACATGCTCTGAATTCTAAAATATGCTTGATAAGCGCGATAAACCTAGCATGCTTACTATGCGCCATCGTAAACACTTAAAGGTTTGTCAGCGTAATTTAAACATACATAGCATGCTACGCATTATTTAAACATCCACGACATGCGATGAGCGATAAAAAAATAAAAGCGTTCACGTGGCCCTCGTGAAACGCACTCCTCGCCTAATCTATTACATAGAATTGCAAAGTGAATTCAACTTGAAAACGGGCCTCGCGCACGGACGATCGTCCAAGCGGATTGGTGGAACAATGGACGGGCTGAACGGTCGAAAGCGGAACGGTCAAAAAATCGGATACGGGAAACGGTCGGCCAAACCGGCGGGTCGACCGAACTAAAATGGGCGGTGAAACTAGCTGGCGCGGCCAGCCCATGCGCGCGCCAGACCGCCGCCGCCCACCCGCCGAGAAAATCGGCGACTTGAGGTTTCTGCGCGAATCTCGCACGAGGCCGCCGAGGCCTCCGGAGAATCGCCGCCGTGTCGCCGCGCGCGCGCCGCCAGCTCAGGGTTTCGCGCGAATCGCGCCGTGGCCGGCGTTGCGAACCATCGAGCCCCACCCGCCGCCGATGCACGTGCCGCCGCCGCGCGGCGCCTGGCGACGCGCCGCTGCACGCGGCGCGGGCGCGCTGCGCCAGCGCCGCCGAGCACTCGCGCATTGAGGTTTCTGGCGCGCTTTGCGGCGCCACCGAGGCTCCACGCGTCGCGCCGCGCCGCCGCGCGCACGCCGACGCCGCACGCCGGCCACGAGCATGACCCCCGCTACGCCCGCTCGCGCCGGCGCAGCCGAGACGCTGCGGCGCCGGCGCTGCGTGCCCGCCGAGGCTGCCGCGTTTTGCCCATGTCCGCCGATGTCGCCGAGCAGCGGCGCCGAGCTCAACTCGCGCGCGTCCGTTTCTCGCGAGTCTTCATCGTCGTGTTCGTGCTTTCATCTTCTATCTTCTTTACGGATAAGATTTATGAGAAAAATAAATCTAATCTAACCACGGATTTTCTCGTGGTGAAAAACAAAACCAACAAAAACAAAGCGAGCCCGATGAAGCGGATCTATCAATTAATTAAGCGCCGTAATAATCAAGCGTGAATTAATCCAGAGCAGATTCGATCCGGCTCGATACCAAAAGGAAAACTAGGTTTAGCCTTCGAGGATCTATCTTGGATATTTAATTCACCATACATTGATTATATTCCTAGCATCGTCTATTTAATTAATTGCAACACGTAGGGGTTTTCTCGTGTTTACCTTTGGATCGATCGGGTCGAACGGAATGAAGCGGATCGAGACTCGTGCTTTGACCTTTGGATGTATCCGGTTGCCCAATCTCCAAGCGTCGGTGAGGCGATCATCTATGGAGAATGCTTGGAAAATCACCCTCAAGCTCTCTCACAATTTTCGAGAATCCTCTAATCTCACACTAGAGATGCACGAAATAATGCTTGTTTAATTGAGGATTTTAACCTAGACTTTATCTCTTACCTTATATTTATAATGCATTACCATAATCCCATAAGGAAAGGATCCATGCATATCCCATAAATATAATAATATCCTTATAGGATAAAGAGAATAAAATCTATCCTTAGACAGACCTATGGGGCCGATTCTTGAGCACGGGCTGGATGGGCGCCGAGGATCAAATCAAGGAATAAAGATGGGCCTCAAATAAATTAATTATCTTATGTTCATTGAACATAAATTAATTTATAAACATTCATTCATGCCACTAGAGAATAAATCTTGACTTACCCTTTATTACGAGTTGAGTCGGGCTTGCACTTAGACATTCGAATCCCGTATTTAAGATATCGAGCGTCCATTAATTATTTATAGCATTCATGCTTAAAATAATTAATATCTTTAATTCCTTAAGTAGTACCACTCGACCTTATTATTGTCTGAGCTAACTCAACTGCGGGGTTTAGTACAATAAACCTTTGAGCTCCTTAAGGGCGCATCATCCTAGCGGATACGGTGACTCGTCAGATAACTAGCGTGACATCAAGACGCCACCACCAGATCGGAGAATCTTGGGTTAGAACATATAACCTCACCCATAACAAGTCAAGTGATGGTCGACTCATACTCACCTAATACCTTATCGAGATTTAGATCATCGTAAGTCACCGAGATCTTGGTTCTTCACGACGGTCGATAGAAGAACACATCTCATCGTGATCCTTCAATACGTCGAGAGCGTGCAGCATAGACAAGTAACTAAGTCAAGTCACTTATCTATACAGCTTATACGACAACTCATCCTCAAGTTGTCTCTGTGAAACTTTTATATCTCATTAAGCTTGACCAATCATACGGACTCGTGATCTTCACACTCGTGATCTAACTATATATGAGATAAGGGACACAAATATATGCAATCAAGTATTCAATTCGGATAGGAGATTGTAATAGTGGTAACATGAAACAAGCTCAACCAAAGCGCTTTCGATACAAATCCAACAAATACACCATGCTTATATACTATAATATAACAACATTACATCATAATATTCATTAAAACAATTTAATCATCATCATTCTCAACTTGAAGCTCACGGTCTTTTGAAGAAAATGAGCAATTAATTTCCAAAATTCTAGTTAATTCATGTAATACATAACAAGGTCTAGATCACTAATATGCCATTGCATGTCTCAAAATAAAATTGTACACCAACAAAGGTTTTCTTTTGGTTTCGGTATTTTCACAATAATAGCATAGGATTTTCCAAAATTTCAAATAAATCACTATGAACTTTCATAATATCATAGATAAAAATCAACCATAAAATAATTTCTAAAATTTCCGATCATCACATAATTCTCATAACATTTTGAATTAATTTCTAAACATGATCTATGCTTCCATTTATCATGCTATACATTTTAATGCATGACTTACCATAAGTTAGCAAAATTTTGAGATCAAACACATATGCATAACATTTTGAAATCAAGAACACCTACTTATCCTAGGTCAAACTTAACATGCATTAGCTAATTTTACAAACAAGAACACTAGGAACACATGCATTAACAAAATCTTACAATCAGACCACATGCATTCACATAGATCAAACCTTTTAAAATTTTTGTAAAATTAAAGGATAATCGAAGCCTTGTTCGATTCTACCTTCTAATGGTATGGATTTAAGGAGAAATGTGTATAGGCTAAGCTTTGGTGAAGGTGAAGAGGATGAACACTCAAAATTTTTCAGGGGAGGAGAAGCTCTCGGCTATTTGCGGTTTGGGAGAGATGAGAGTGTTTGAGAGTTGTTCAAAGTGTTGAGTGAGTGGAATGACGGAAAAAGAAGGATCCACTCTTAATACTCTCTCTCACCTCGTCCACACACAAATGAATAAATAAAAATATGGAAGCCTTCTCTAATAGTGGGTTATGACTCACTTAGTGATCATGATATGGAGTTAATACTCCTTACACCATGTTGGACCTTGAACCACTCGAGGCCATGCAATATTGGTCAGAGCCGCGGTCTTAGTTGGTTCAAGGAATGATTTTGTTTAATTCATGTATTAATACTATATATTAATCAAGATACAAATCCTCAATGTAAGATCATGTCATTTGATTTATATTAGATTAATGTATAACATAGATACCACTTGAATAATCAAAACACCACATAGCATAGTGTATACAAAGTAACGTGAATTATGTCATTTATAACATAAGGTCACGACACCTATTGTTCAAGTGATACATATTTTATTTTCATGTTATTAATAGATACATATCATAATATATGTCTTAGCTAATAATTTATACCATAAGAAAAATTAATGGTATCATTTTATGCGAGAAAACCAATTTTGAATTAGGGTTTTGAAAATTACAAGTGTTCAATAATGAATCCTTAGTGATCTAGCATTGATTTAATGCTAAATAATACTCTAATTATATAAAATAATCATAGAAGTTTAAATATTATAATTCCTTGATCATTAAACCCATTTTAATTGCTCTCAGAGCGTTAACGTTTAAACGTCTCAAAGCGTTAATTATTGACTCATCTCAAAATGGTCGTAATAAGATCGTAATCACTTTATTAAAAATATTCCATTGATAATGGAATTTAATTCTAAGCTCGATACTTGAAAATTTCATGAAATTTTAACTATCGATACGTGTCGACGTTAAAATAATATCTGCAAATACTTAATAACCTTCTATTCCTTAATTCACAATTCTCGGTGAATATATAATAGGAATTAATTTCGTGATTGAATCGAAATCATTGTTCGATCAATTACTAATTCTATTACGGTGAAACCAATTCGATGTAAATATCGTAATTAGCATTTGTTTCTTGGGATATTACATTCTACTCCTCTTAAAGAAATTTCATCCGAAATTTGCATACCTTTAGAAAAATCCGGTATCGTCCTTCATAGCGTCCTCAAGTTCCCACGTGGCCTCCTCTGTCCATGATGTCTCCACGACTTTGATAGCGGAATTGACTTGTTCGTAATTCTTGAACTTTATGGTCGAGTATTCTGTGGGTTCTTCTTCATAACTCATATCTGGATTGAGGATCACGTCGTCTTCTTGGATCACGTGTTTTGGGTCGTATCGTATTTTCTTAGTTGTGACACATGAAAAGCGTTGTGTACATTCCCGGACTTGGCGGAAGAGCCAACCTATAGCTCTGGACCTATCCTCTCTAGGATCTCATAGGGTCCTATAAAGCGGGTCTTAGTTTTCCTTTCACTCCAAACCGATAATCCTTTCGATGGAGACTTTAAGGAATACTTTATCTCCACTTTCAAATTGTAGCTCGGATCTACGCGTGTCGTAAGATTTTGTCTATCTTGAGCTTCCTTTATTCTTTGCCTAATCGTCGGACGATTTCAATCATTTAGTCTCGCTTGTGCCCTATAATTCTCCTCTCACCACTTTATCCCAATAAGCGGTGATCTACATTCTTGCCACAGAGGCTGTGAGGCCATATTAATCGCGCTGGTAGCTATTGTTGTGGCAAACTCAATAAGAGGAATCTTCCCACTGCACCTTGATCCAACACTCACATTCTCAACATATCTTCCGATTCGGATCGTCTTTCCGATTGCCCATCGGCGCTGGGTGAAGCGTGTTGAAATTCAACCGTGCCCAATTCTTTTGTAAACTAACCCTAATCTTGATGTGAACTTGGAGTCTCTATCGGATGTAATAGATTTTGGCACTCCATGCGTCGTATAATTTTTACGTACGGTGGGCTAACTTGTCGGATCCATAAGTAATCGAATTGGTAGAAGTGTGCACTCTTTGTGAGTCTATCAACAACTACCCATATAGCGATGTTCCTCTCTCTGATTTGGGTAAATCCGTAATGAAGTCCATTGTTATCTCGTCCCATTTCCACTCGGGTATTCCCAACGTGTAATTTCCGTAGGGATGTTGATGTAACGCTTTCACTGTTGGCAAACAAGAGTTCTCTGAAAAACCACGTCTCTTTCATGTCTTCCCACCGACTTTTCTTTTAGATCTTGGTACATTGTTTAGAATGATTTTGTTCTTAATCTTGGTATTCTTTTGTATGTCAATTTCAATAGTTTGTTCTATTTATGTCATTGGTTTGATTTGTATTGATCGAATTGGACTTATTTGGTTTGTTTTGATGTTTTGCAGAAAATGACATTAAAAGGATGAAATTTATCTACCAATAATTATCCTATATTCACGAGCATCACGAAGAGTCCGTGGGCTCAAGCGGATCTCAATTCGGAGTTCGGACGAGAGAACGGAGTGAAACCGCGAGTCGCGTGCACGCGGAGTGCTGCGCGCGCGCCGTCCGGCATGGGACATGCCCAGCGCCGCACACCTCCAGCGCACGCTCGCTGCTCCAGCCTCACGCTGCGCTGTTGCCCCGCCGCGCCTGCGTCACCGCGCTGCGGAATGGCCCGCCCTCGTCATCCCCTCATTACGTTTGTTTGGTATGATTTTGTGATGATTCTTGGTATTGTTTCGTGTCATTTCTTTAGTTTATCCTATTTATGCCGTTGGTTCGATTATTATTTATCGATTCGGACTTACTCGTTCGCTCGATGTTTTGTAGGATAATGGCAGAAAATATGATGAATTGGATCTGTCAAGGATCAAATATAATTGAAGAGCATCTCGACGGAGTTCATAGGTGAAGCGGATCGCAAATCGGAGTTCGACGAGGAGACGGGCCAAAACTTCAAAGTCGCGCGTGCACTCCGCTCGCCAAGTCGCGCGCCGGCGCTGAACACTTTCAATGATTTTCATGAATTTTGGAGAAGGAATCAAGATTTTATCCTTCATAATAAGTAAAGTACGTTGTGATAGGAGTCCGTGGCGAAAACCGTGTGCAAATTAGAGTTCAAGCGAAGGAGAGCGGGCCAAAACAAAACACTGCACAAGCAGTGTCGCGCGCGAGCTCGCACAAATGCACGCCAGCGAACGCCGGTTCATTGTGAACGCCGGTTCACTGGTTTCAACCTCCAACTGAGCGCTGTCACAATTGTGACGCCGGTTCCTCTGCCGCTTCCATCTTGGCTGCTCAGCCAATCTTCAGCCGTCTCGCGCATTCATGTGCGCCGCACCCATTTCAGCTGCCACCCGGCCGGCTATCCGGCTTCGGGATGAATCTGAACATATTCCCTCGCGCTCATTTTCACCCGGCGTTCATTTTCAAGCGAGTGTTTCTGAGCGCGCTCCTTATGCGCGCCACTCTTTAATTTATATATATAACCGCTAGGTCAAGCGTGAGGAGTTCTTAATTTCTTTTCGGACGCACGCGCGAACTCCCCATGGTTCTTTGGAAGCTCTTCAGCGACTCCACGGATAAACTTTAGATCAATTCTTCTTAGTTTTCATTGAATAATCTTATTTATCAATTTATGCTTTGGGATTTCTCGTTTATTGGAATCAATTTCATAGTGTTTTGTTTGATGGTTTCGTGGGATTCAATTTCATAAGTGACAATGGATTGTTCTCGTGTTTCTATCAATTTACATTGCTTAATGATTTCTTTCGTTTAATTCGTTCTTGTTGGTTGATTGATGTTTATTGTTCATTTACGAGTAGACTTAGATTAGGGCTTGCGAACCCTAAGAATAGGTTTCTCCTCGCTTTTGTTTACCGTTTTGATTTATCGCAGTAGTTCAACTAGGATTGACAACCCCTAGTTTAGATTTATCGCTTTATTAGTATAGCTCGGGATTGACAACCCCAGCTTAGGTTCGCGTTTATTTCGTATTTCTATTCTTGCATGTTCAACCCGCGTTGATGTTAGAATGTTTAGATTTAATCGCTTATCGCAAACACCGAACAATGGCCCTGTTAAGTTTTCCTTGAGAGCGACTCGTGTTAACTTATCACGCCCAATTACCTCGCAATCATGAGTGAATTTGAGTGTGTTTTATCTCGATCAATTTTGGCCGCTGTCGGGAAAAACTTTAAGCGTATTGTTTGTGTTGTTTGTTTTCGTGTTTCTTTTGTTCTATTTCGTTATTTTCCCCGATGCGTGTGATCTTGTTTTTGTTGTTGGTGTCAATGCACGGGTTACCGAGACGAATGTGGTCAAGTAAGTGGAGGAAAGCTCCCTTGGGCAAATTCTTCTTTGAAGAAGGAGCCCAATTCGATTTTCGAGGGATGTCCGTAGGCTACGAGCATCAGCGTATGATCCTATCCGAGCAACAAGCCTATAATCCTTATTGGGATCAACCACCTCCACCGCATCTATGAGGATCAAGCCTCCAATCCTCACGGGAACAACCGCCGCAGCAATATGAGGATCAATCCTACAATGCCCACCGAGCAACCACATCCTCCACCTCAATATGAGTACCCACAACAACCACCTCCACCTCGGACTCATATGCACAACACCGCCCGCCCACACAGACACGAGACCAGTATCCACCTCCGAGGCCTTGGGAGGATGAGTTAACTCAAAGAGAAGCGCCCATTCAAAAGCGGATGCTTTAGTCAAAGTTTGAGATCGAACGCCTCGACTGCGTTTGGAGAGCTAAATAGGATATGTCTGAGCCCGCTTGATGAATTGCACAAGAGGGAACTTCGATCAATCCAATCAAGTCCAGCGGTCACTATTCTAGGAAGTGACCAGTATTGAGAATTGGGTGGAAGAGACATTAGATGAGCCGACTTTCCCACACCAACCCGATCAAGCTCGCGGTCACTACTCTTGAAAGTGACCCAATTATTGAAGATGTGGGGAGAGCCACCGAAGAGCCTGCAGGAGGAAGTGGAAATGGTGGAAAAATGGGCACGTGAGGATGAGGAGCAAAATCGAGCCACAAGGAAGTTGATACGGGGGGCGAGAGAAGAGTGGGCTGGTTGCAAACATGCCAAAGCCCACTGGGAAGTGATTGCACTACCTCAGACAATTGAGTACGGGATCCCGGAGGAGGACAAATCGAGGACAAAGGTTGAGGTAACATCCATGATTTGTCAACTTCCCATTCTCCAAAGTATTGTGCTTTGGGAATTGAAAATATCTATTTCACTTTGGAGAATAGGATGTTCGACTTGAGCTTAAATGATTTGTTATTTTCTTTCCGTCCTTTGTGCATATATGGTTACCACCGATGTTACGCGCGAGATGGTATTCCTGCGGTGAAGTTCGTTGTTGATCGAACACGGCGTGCTCACGACGTTAAGCGAGAATCGCGCGGGAGTTGACCACCGATTTTTATTTGCTTTCTTTCTTTCTTTTCTTTGTCTTGTTTTGTTGTTCTTGTTGATCTATCTCTTGTTGTTGAGTTTGTTTTGCTCGATCGGAAAGTCACAAATGAAGCCGTGATGTCTAACTCAACGCATATCTGCCGATTATCGGAAGATCATCCTCTATGGCCATTTGAGCTTTTATGTTTTGAGCAGGGACGTGCTCGAATTAATGTGGGGATGTTTACTCGGTTTGTGTGCTTCATATATAGTTTTGTATGCTTAATGATGTGCCCTTGTGCTTATTTTGATTTTTGGACGTAAGCTTTGTCTATGCGAGTAAGTTAGGATCTTGATTTGTGCAACGAACTCGTGGTATTGATCGGACTTTGATGTATTTCTCGTTATCTTGATGTCATGTGATTAAAGTGCAATGTGAATTGACGAGATTGTGTGAATTGATTTTAAATCGGTGGTTATTGATGTGATTTGTCCGGCTAATTGCTGGGGAAGTGTTAATGGTGGTGGTTACCTATATACTGCTTTCAATAAAAAATATGTGAAAAAGAAAATAAGGAGAATTAAAACCCAATAGAATGTTGAGATTGATAAATGGAGGACGGATTTCGCCTCTTTCGTAAATTGAGAAATGGACATGGGACACCACGATAGGAGACTTGAGACCATCGAGACTTCACCTTCTGAACATTGTTCCAAAATTTGTTTATACTTTCTTTGCATTCTAAAAGAAACTTGTTGCTAAAGGTAACCATTTTAGTTAATTCACCTCTAGCGAGAGTTGGGTCGAGCAAAATAACTTACTCGTTATTTGATATTTTCACAATTTTAGATTTGTTTTATGTTGTCTTTGATTATGTACTCATCATGTTTGGGAGAATTGCAAAATAGGTTTGATTGATTGGAATAAGAGCTATGTTGCATGAATTATCTTTCTAATCTTATTAGTATAGACTTTGCTTGAGGACAAGCAAATGGATAAGTGTGGGGAGTTGTTTGGTATGATTTGTGATGATTCTTGGTATTGTTTTCGTGTCATTTTCTTTAGTTTATCCTATTTATGCCGTTGGTTCGATTATTATTTATCGATTCGGACTTACTGCTCGCTCGATGTTTTGTAGGATAACGGCAGAAAATATGATTAATTGGATCTTTCAAGGATCAAATATAATTGAAGAGCATCTCGACGGTTCATAGGCGGCGGATCACAAATTGGAGTTCAGACGGGGAGAACGGCAAAACTTCAAAGTCGCGACGTGCTCCGCTCGCCAAGTCGCTACGGCTACGAACAATTTCATATGATTCTCATGAATTTTGTAATACCCCAAATTTTCAATTAGTAATTATTTAATGATTAATGATTTAATAGGCATTGCATCCTTAATAAAAATGAAAATAAACATGCTTATGATTTGAAAAAAAGTAGGTTACTTAGTAGAAGTAGAAATATAAGTTATTTTTTTTCGAATAAGAGACTTGGTTCAAGAATATAAAATAATGTGTCGATTTATTATTTGATCTTAAGGATCAAATTAATTCTATAAATTTTAGGAATGATTAAAATTTTGCTATTTAGGTGTTATATTTCCATAATATGTAGAAGCATAATTAAAGGGATATGCAATATAAAATGTCCTAAAGTAAGAAATTTAGAATATAAGTTATATATAAGATTAATAGTATCAAATGGGAAATAAATACACATATTATATTATTCATATTATATAAATACATGTATATATAAATATATACATGTTCTAGAAACTAAATGACTAAGCATGTATATACTTGGTGACCAAGTAATAGCATTTAATAAATTTGATGAATAATCATGTAATAAATTAAATTAAAATGAAATGAAATTTGCTCTATAAATATATCACTTCTATACCATTTAACATTTTGCAAAAATCATCAAAATCTCCCAAAATCACGCCTACACACACCAACACACACTAAGACAAAACTTTTCCTAAGCTATTTTCTTCCCAATTTTCATTTCTAAGGTTGATCCCAAGGTTAATAAGGTATGATTCTAATCTCTTTTCAATCTTTAAGCATGGATTTTGTTATATATTTATGAAATTCTTGAGCATGTTAATTGTATATCTTAATAGGTTTTGTGAAAGTTAGAATGGATATTGATGTTATAGTTAAGAATTGATGATTTTGTATGGAATTAATGAATTGATGGTAGTATAGTTGTAGGAATTTTGTTAAATTTGATAAACCCTATTTTATATGCTTAGGTCAATATAAGGAATTATTAATGTTATGTTAAAAATAAGTTGTGATATATGTTTAAAGCATGCTTAGGTTAATAAACGGGAAAAAGATAGCAAAATAAATTTTAGAATATATATATATATGTTCAAATTTTCAAAAAAAAAAATAAGTGGTGATGTATTGATTTATTTTCTTCATTCAACTTAATATATGAGTTTAATATGATGTCTTGAGTATTATATGAATTTATTAGAATTTTCTAAGTTTATATGTTAAAATTTGAAAATTTTAGTTTAGGTGCTTATGTTAAATATAGATTAGAGTTAATATATGTTACTAATATTGATGGTAAAGCTTACAATGATATTAAATTGAGAAATTGGAAAGAAATTTTGAGAAATTATAATTGTGTATTTAATAGTATAAATTTCAAAATTTAAGGAAAAGGAAACTTATTTCTAATGATATTCTTTATAAATCTTATGATTTGTGAATATAGTATATAAATAATGACTAATGAAGCTTAATGGAGGATGTTATAACTAAAAATATGAAAAGTTGAATTTTATAAGCATATTAGGTCGAAATAAAATTTGATGACAAAAGATTAGATTAGATGTTGATAAGATTAGAAATGATTAATATACCTAAAAGTATACTAATAGTGAGAAAAATATTAATATTGAACAAGGTTAGTTGCTTATGACCCAATATGTGAAAAGTTTAATGTGCGTATTAACCTAAAATGTTATGATCGAACAACTTAAGAAAAGAATATAATGTTTAAATAAAGGATGCAATGACCGAAGATTTAAAAGTTTGACAAAACCGCCTAAACAAAACCTAAGAAATGAAAGAGAAATTATAGTTAGATAAATAAGAAATATCAGATATGTATGCTAATGTTATCGAATAATTAAAGTACATCGAGAAAGGATAGAAGCTAAGATAAGAGAGAAAAAGGATGACTAATAAAGCTTACCGATTAAGAACAATGCGTGGCTTTCTAAAACTTATAGCACGTTAATTTATATTATTTTATTATGATCGCATGACTTCTAAATTCATCGACTTGCCAAATGTTTGAGCACGAGTACGATGCATCGTCGTCCACCGAAAGAGAAAGAAAGAAAAGAAAGAAAGAATGAAAGAATTTACCGACGCTTGATAGCGACCTTCGGTCATAGCGTGTTTGAGAAGGAGGCCTACTTCTCAACACATAGAGTAATCCGTGGATATGGAAGAGAAAGATGTTCCAGACAAAGATCATGCATGTGCATTGTTTTAAAGTTATGAGAATGAAAGCAAGCAAGTGTTTACTTTGAAAAGCATGCATGTTTTCACTAAAACCCCGTAATGCAAAACGATGGCAAGTCAATCTTATAGCTCTAAGAGCAAAATTTTAACTGCTGCATGTGTCCACCGAGTGCTTATAGTACCACCGCATGTATTTCTAAACATGCAGTTGAGCTGGATTTGAGATGGAGTTGGAAGGACACGTGGTTTTTGTTCGTAATGTGTTATGTTGTGATTAGTTTATGATCGAATCACTTTATGTTAATGTTGGTGATAATAGAGTTGAACCTTATTATATTATTGCCGAGAATGTTCTCGTTTGAATGGTCATTTTGATCCGTGGATAAAGTTGATATCGAACTCTATATTCCTGCTACTAAGGTCCGCTTGATCGATCAGTAGTCATGATTCTTTGAAATTGTTGAAGTCAATTTGTGTAGTTCTAATTTGTTGAAAGTCGTCTTGAAAAAATCTATCCATTTAGTTGTCTTGCGATAAGTAGAAACCTTATGTAAATGGTTATACTTTGTTGCCCTGAGTTATATGTCTTCACACAGTAACTCAACTACCCTTTCGCTGCCATACCGACTTGAGAAATGGTTATGTAATTATTGTTTTTGTAAAAAGAAACCCTTCCATGAAAAGATTGATTGTTGTTGATCATTATGTTTCGCTAGTTCTGGTTCATTTGATTCTATGGAACCTATTCATACTTTTCGACCAACAATTATCTCCTAATTATGGTAGTCCCAACTTCCTCGAAATTCTTACTTCCTCATTAGTCCTAAACTTTTATGATAAGTTTCAGGTCACACCTCAATCTCGATTAAAGAATCGGTGACAGATTGGTATCGTAGCATGGTTCTATGGGGTTAGTTATGTGACTTTGTTTCAATTCCTAATGTAAGTGTAGTCTCAGCAAGCACGTTGTTCCAAATCCATCTCCGCCAACTGTAAGTAAGATGAAAATCTTATAATGAGCATTTAGAAAAGAAAGTTATTTGATAAAGTCATGCATTTTACATTCATATGATCAAGTTCTTTATATAATTGATAAAGCATGTATATGATTAGTTATGTGTAAGTACGTGTTGAACTATGATAAGTAAATTTTAGTTTCAAGTATTTAAGTATATTAAGACCAACACATTTTAGTTAGTAATTACATTCTATGTTAGGATGGCAAGGCCTATAAGGACACCCGAAAGAGTACAAGACCGAGACCTCTTACTATCAAGGATGATCCGCTCTATGAATATCGTATGGAGGAAAATCGAACTGTAGAATTCCTAGATAGATTTATGGAATTGTGGATGCAAGTTAGGGATTTGCAAAGGATGCACCTGGATGGCATCATGCAATTAGTATGGGTTCTACCACTGTGACGCGTGAACGGGCAATGTAGTTGCCATAGATTTTGTTGAATATCATAACTTTGCCGACCTTCCGATTTGTAGAAATCATTCAAGACAATATAATGCTACCCGAGTCCACCTCCCGGCAATTATCCTCCCAGAAGGTTTTGTTTTTGCCATCTATAACATCCTAACACCAAATATTCCTATTGAAAGAAATGAACCTCAATTCGCTGGCGAATCTAGTATCACGTAATAGATTCGACAAATTCGTAATCTTTAATGGAAACCGATATCCCTTTCTATGAAGATCAAGTTGTACCAACCAACACTATCACTTCCTCCGACCACTGACACCGCTGATGATACTACTTCTGAATTGAACCCCATTGTTCCCGGAAATTATCTCGAACTTTCAAGAAGAGTTTTTCCTCAAGAACCTATTACGTAAGACCCTCCTCAAGAACTTGATTATGTTGATTTTGATTATGATATGGACATTGACGACTTCACCGATAACGAAATGGTATAATCACCATAGCCGCAAACGCTTTCTCCACCGCAGCCATACCATATGAATCCCCAAACACATCCCTTCTTGAAGAAAATCGCTTTGAGGTCAAGTCGAACATCTAACCATGTGGCTCGCTGATCTTTTAAATATGAACCGAATTTGTACAACCAGCTGGTACCACTCAAGTACAACCTCTTCAATTTAATGATCCGCCATTTGTCAAGGATCCTTCTCTCCTTGAAACCGAAATCAGTTTTATTTCTCATCCTAAATCCAAAGTTAAACGTTTTGTGACCCTCCATCGAGGATGAATGATCAAGAGGTGCCCGAGGAAAAGAATCCAAAACATGCATTAAATACGTGTTGAAAGAATGGACGACAGAATGAAGCATCGGGCCCGACGATGGAAATGATATGGCATCAAGGACGGATTAAAAGTTAGAAGGAAATTAACAAGTAGTTTTGTACATTTGTGAATAGGTAATGAAGTAGGATTTATGTAAATAGTATGCATGTAAAAGTTAACCTCGATTGATAGAAGAATTTCATGCCTACTCGCTAAGGCAAAATTTTCCTAATGTAGAAAGTCCTTAGAGGAATTTTCCATGATATGTAAATATGTATGTTATGTTGCTTGTTGTTTTCGCTTAACTTGAACCTCTTGTTTATACAATTATGCCAATTTGTTTACATGCAACTTTACTTGCTAAAACACCGACACTTTACTCGCTTTTTAAATATCTTATATACCGATCTGACATATTGTTCTCATAAAATTTAAAATGCAAGATGCCCCAAGACGAAACCGAAATCCGCTAGAAGAACAAACCAAAGAAAACATACCCCAATCTACCCCGAACTCACCCTCCTCCAAACACTAGAAAATTTCCAATTATTCCTTCGACAAAATCCACCATCATTCTATGGAATCGAAACCTCACGAGGCGAGGAATGGGTTCAGCGATGGAGAGAATCTTCAAATTTTAGAATGCTGATAAAGAATGCCTTTATGCATATCCTTTCAATTAAAAGGACCACCGATTTTTTGGGAATCACGCAAAGACCTCACCCGTAAAGATGGAAAACTTTACCGAACAATTAAGGAGGAATTGTTCAAAATACATTCCTGAGTTATAGAAACAAAAAGAAATCGAATTCATGAACCTAAAACAAGGAAAGAAAACTGTAGGCATAATATGATAGAGAATTCGCACTTATCACGCCATGTCGCATGTGATAGAAACCAGAAGATGGTCGAGTTGTTCCGCCTGTGGTTACGCCAAGAAATAAGGATCATTTTGGCAAGTCAACCGCTCTTTCATATGTCAAACCTCAACAGAGCTTTAGACATGGAATTAGAGACGCAGTAAAAGATTGCTCCCAACCAAACCCAAGTCCATTCCAAAGTCAAACCCCACAAAAGTTGATGCCCAATAATCAACGCTTTAAAGGAAAAGAAGACGGGAAACAAGAGACTTTCCAAATAAGAAACCTTGGCAACGACTAAACCATCCTAATTCAAGTTCTTTCCGACCAACCTTCCAATATCAATGCCACCAATTCCAAACCTTCCCAGATACCACAGCCCAAATGTAACAAAGCTCATACAGAACCAGAACGGGTACCAATACCACATAAATGTGGTCAAATGGGTCATTATGCCAATAATCGCCCAACCCGACAAAGATTACCTAAAGTGGAAGAAAGTCATCCTCTAAACAAATGCCACAAATGGCAGCTTAGCTTTCAACGTCCATCTCAATCAACAGCAAGACTCAATACCCAATGATTTTGCCACCACACCTCAACAAACTCAACCTCAATATCGAGGGCATTCGCTTAACCCAAGGTAACAAGAACAAAATGTCAAAACTCAGTGTATGGGAACGCTAACCGGATTCCTATTGTAATTTTCGATACGGAGCTCGATTCTTTTATCTCACGACATGTATAGATGTGTTCGATGAACATAGAGCAAGTAACCAGATCCGAAAGAAACCTTTAGGTAAATCTACGCATTTCACATATGTTCCAACTTAGAATTTGAGTCGAACTCTCAAATCGAAAGAAGATCTTTACAAATAATATCAAGGGATGTAGATATTATCTTAGGAATGGATTAATGTAAAATCATGCCGTAATTCATGAACAACGAGAAATTTCGCTCCATCCTCCAGAAAAGAACCCACCGCTTTTACGGTGTTGAGATGAAAGAAAGAAGAATTTCATAATCTCAAGAATAAGTCCGAGAAATTATTGAGAATAAGGACAATTGCGCTTACTTGGCACATTTAACTCTCGACAAAAGGAACTAAGAATTGAAGATGCCAAGAGTTCAGAATATCCAGATGTTTTTCCAAACGCTACCGGATTGCCTCAAGATAGACAACTAGAATTTCCGATTGATCTAGAACCCGATCAGCACTATTTCAAAGGCCCTTATCGGATGGCTCCTAAAGAGTTGTGGAGTTGAAAATCCAACTTCAAGAACTCTGACTTGGGTTTATTCGACCCCTGTATCTCCATGGAGCCTGCTTTGTTCGTGAAAAGAAGGATGGTACCCCAAGAATGTGTATCGATTATAGAGAATTGAATAAGCTCACCTGAAAAATAAATATCCGTCTCTGATAGATGATCTATTTGATCAACAAAGGGAGCTAGTATTTTCTCTAAGATCGATTTAAGATCGTGGTATCATCAATTGAAAATTGCTCGTAGATATCCTTAAGACGGCTTTTTCAACACATACGGTCACTATGAGTTTGTAGTGATGCCTTTGACCAACCAATGCCCCCCGTGTTCATGGATTTGATGAATCGTGTTTTCCACAGTATCTCGATAAATTTGTCCTAGTATTTATCGATGATATTCTTGTTCACTCAAGAGATGAACAAGAACACGAGAGCACCTAAGAGTTGTATTAGAAACCTAGGGCTGAAAAGTTGTACGCCAAATTTAGCAAATGAATTTTGCGAAGGAGGTAAACTTCCTGCCACATCAGACGCGAATCAAAGTAGATCCCGCCAAGGCAAGGTACAAGAATGGAAATCACCTACCACACCTAATGAAATTCAAGTTTCTAGATCGGTGCTACTATCGACGATTCATCGGCGTTTCTCCAAAATCGCAAGAAACTAAGACTCCACCATCCTAAGGAGTAAGATTTCAAGGACCAAGGAATGCTAAGAAAGTTTTCAAGAACTTAAGAAGTCGATCGACTACAAAGACCAGATTGACTGCATTCTAACCCGATCAAGAATTTACCCTTTATAATCGAGCGCACAAAGAACGGACTAGATGCGACTTATGCAAAAAGGAAAAGTCATCGCTATGCTTCACGACAACCGAGGCAGACGAACTTAACTATCCAACGATGACTTAGAATTAGTCCGTAGTCCATGCATTGAAGATTTGGAGACACTATCTCAGATGGTTCGAATGTGAAATTTTCACGATCATAAGAGTTTAAAGTATTTCTGAACAAAAGATTTGAACATCGCCAAAGAAGATGGCTTGAACTCGTTAAAGATTATGACCGTGAAATCAAATATCACCGCAAAGCGAACGAGTTGCGTATGCTTTGAGTCAAAAGTCAAGGGCAATCGGAATGATTCTCACCCAAGAACAAGAGTTATTAAAGATTTCGAAGTTAAAGATAGAAATAGTATTTCCACCGATACCACCGCGAGTATCATATCAACTTTAGTGGTTGTACCGATTTAAGGCAGGATCGTTAATGCTCAACGACAAGATAAACAATTGGAGAAGTTACAGCCAAGATCGTAATGTATGACTACAAGATCATCATGAGGCTCGTGACAATGCAATTATGTTCCAAAATCGAATAGATACCGACAACTGAACTAAAGGATGAAATTATGAGTGAAGCTCATAATTTGCTTTATACATCGCACTCGAAGCACGGAGATGTATCAAGATCTTAAACAACAAGTGGACCGATGAAAAAGGAGATAGATTATTTGTGGAACGATGTCTAGCGTGTCAACAAGTCAAGGCATTACATCAACGACTATATGGGAAACCCAACCCTTAGAAATTCTAATGGAAATGGACCACATCGCCATGGATTTTGTAACGTCTACTAAGATCAAAGCTGGGAACACGGCTATATGGGTGATTGGATCGCCTCACCAAATGTGCTCATTTCATCCCAATTCTCATACCTATGGAGCTAGCAAATTAGCTCAAATATATGTTCGCAAATAGTACGACTACATGGAGTACCAGATCATCATCCTTATAGAGACTCCAAATTTACCTCGCGATTTTGGTCAAGTTTCCAAGAAGAATTGGGAACGAATCAATTTTAGTACGGCTTTTCATCCTCAAACGGACGGACAAATGTAAAGAACTATTCAAACACTTGAGGATATGCTCCGAACCAGTAGTGTGGATCGAGGCTAACAATGGGAACAAGCTCACCGTTAGTAGAATTCGCTTATAACAATAGTTATCGTTACAATCAACATGGCGCCATAAAGCTCTCTACAGAAGAAATGCGATCGCCTATATCGGAAGGTCGAGAAAGAAAATAATGGGTCCGAAGTTATCAAGAAATGATCGAATTGTTCGACAAATAAAGAAAAGAATTCAAGAAGCTCAAGATCGCCAAAGTCAGACAGATGTCCCACTGCATAACTCAATTTTGAAGTTGGAGACAAAATTTTCTCAAAGTTTCTCCAACCAAGCATGAATCGATTTGGAATAAAAGGAAATGAAACCAAGATTCATAGGACCATACAAGTTTTGAAAGAATCGACCAGTAGATACGTAATCATGCTCCACCAAACTTAAGCAATGTACACAACGATTCCACGGTCGCATTATTTAAAATATGTGTTTGATTCTAAACACATAGTTCATCAAGAAGAAATAGTTCCCGAGCCAAATCTAAGTTACGAGGAAAGACCGAGTGT
This sequence comes from Salvia rosmarinus, assembly GCA_036937905.1. Classification (NCBI taxonomy): domain Eukaryota; kingdom Viridiplantae; phylum Streptophyta; class Magnoliopsida; order Lamiales; family Lamiaceae; genus Salvia; species Salvia rosmarinus. The sequence goes on from JAODLM010000599.1 coordinate 41,910, forward strand.
ATCCCTGATCATAAAACAACAACTAAGGAATAAATCTATTCCTTTAGTTAAAGTACAAGGAAGCATCATGGCTCGACGTAAGCCATACGGGAACTAGAAGAACAAGACAGTAAATATCCGTAACTATTTATCTAAGGTACTAAATTTCGGACTAAATTTCTTTATGTAGGAATGTAATACCCCAAATTTTCAATTAGTAATTATTTAATGATTAATGATTTAATAGGGCATTGCATCCTTAATAAAAATGAAAATAAACATGCTTATGATTTGAAAAAAAGCGAGGTTACTTAGTAGAATGAAGTATGAAATATAAGTTATTTTTTTGGAATAAGAGACTTGGTTCAAGAATATAAAATAATGTGTCGATTTATTATTTGATCTTAAGGATCAAATTAATTTATAAATTTTAGGAATGATTAAAATTTTGCTATTTAGGTGTTATATTTCCATAATATGTAGTAAGCATAATTAAAGGGATATGAAGTATAAATGTCCTAAAGTAAGAAATTTAGAATATAAGTTATATATAAGATTAATAGTATCAAATGGGAAATAAATACACATATTATATTATTCATATTATATAAATACATGTATATATAAATATATACATGTTCTAGAAACTAAATGACTACATGTATATACTTGTACAAGTACAAGATTTAATAAATTTGATGAATAATCATGTAATAAATTAAATTAAAATGAAATGAAATTTGCTCTATAAATATGTCACTTCTATACCATTTAACATTTTGCAAAAATCATCAAAATCTCTCCTAAAATCACGCCTACACACACCAACACACACTAAGACAAAACTTTTTCCTAAGCTATTTTCTTCCCAATTTTCATTTCTAAGGTTGATCCCAAGGTTAATAAGGTATGATTCTAATCTCTTTTCAATCTTTAAGCATGGATTTTGTTATATATTTATGAAATTTTGAGCATGTTAATTGTATATCTTAATAGGTTTTGTGAAAGTTAGGAATGGATATTGATGTTATAGTTAAGAATTGATGATTTTGTATGGAATTAATGAATTGATGGTAGTATAGTTGTAGGAATTTTGTTAAATTTGATAAACCCTATTTTATATGCTTAGGTCAATATAAGGAATTATTAATGTTATGTTAAAAATAAGTTGTGATATATGTTTAAAGCATGCTTAGGTTAATAAATGAAGAAAAGATAGCAAAAATAAATTTTAGAATATATATATATGTTCGAAATTTTCAAAAAAAAAAAAAAATAAGTTGATGTATCGATTTTATTTTCTTCATTCAACTTAATATATGAGTTTAATATGATGTCTTGAGTATTATATGAATTTATTAGAATTTTCTAAGTTTATATGTTAAAATTTGAAAATTTTAGTTTAGGTGCTTATGTTAAATATAGATTGAGTTAATATATGTTACTAATATTGATGGTAAAGCTTACACATGATATTAAATTGAGAAATTGGAAAGAAATTTTGAGAAATTATAATTGTGTATTTAATAGTATAAATTTCAAAATTTAAGGAAAAGGGAAACTTATTTCTAATGATATTCTTTATAAATCTTACTGATTTGTGAATATAGTATATAAATAATGACTAATGAAGCTTAATGGAGGATGTTATAACTAAAAATATGAAAAGTTGAATTTTATAACATATTAGGTCGAAATAAAAATTTGATGACAAAAGATTAGATTAGATGTCGATAAGTGATTAGAAATGATTAATATACCTAAAAGTATACTAATAGTGAGAAAATATTAATATCAACAAGGTTAGTTGCTTATGACCTAATATGTGAAAAGTTTAATGTAGGCGATTAACCTGAAAATGTTATGATCGAACAACTTAAGAAAAGAATATAATGTTTAAATAAAGGATGCAATGACCGAAGATTTAAAAGTTTGTATAAAACCGCCTAAACAAAACCTAAGAAATGAAAGAGAAATTATAGTTAGATAAATAAGAAATATTGTATATGTATGCTAATGTTATCGAATAATTAAAGGTACATCGAGAAAGGAGGGCTAAGGAGAAGAAGATAAGGAGAAAAGGAGGACTAATAAAGCTACCGATTAAGAACAACAGGGCTTTCTAAAACTTATAAAGACGTTAATTTATATTATTTATTATGTACGCATTTGACTTCTAAATTCATCGACTTGCCAAATGTTTGAGCATGAGCATGATGTATCGCTCGTCCACGAAAGAGAAAGAAAGAAAAGAAAGAAAGAATGAAAGAATTTACCGACGTCGGATAGCGACCTTCATAGCATGGTTTGGAAGGAGGCCTACTCAACACATAGACGTAATCCGTGATATGGAAGAGAAAGATGTCTCACAGACAAGATCATGTCACCCCCAATTCCCGGGAAGCACGAGCGGTGATTAGGTGGGTTAGTCGAAGGATACATATAATATACATGATAAGAAGATGACCATGAAATGGGCAAAGATCTCCTCTATAACTAGGACATATCCTGGGGAGGTGCACAAACAATCCACCAATGTAATAATATCGATATCATAACCTCGTAAAAACATGATCTCGGTTTATTATAAGTAATGCAAGAAAACAAATAGCATTTCATCCCGTCAACTAGACCGGTCAACCACATAGATGCTCAGACGAGACTCACAAAGAATAATATAACAAATCTTGTTCCCAATCGTAAAGCAATAAGGGACAAGAATACATTATCGGAGTACGATATAACACAACATCGGAAGCATAGCATGAAGAACCCGCAGCCCACCCCGCCGCCTCCCTCCTCCATCCGTGAAAAGATTTGAAAAGAGTTTCAGAGTACTAGCACTCACCGGGTTTTATCATAAAACAAAAGAATCATGAGGTCAGTTTAGAGCACTTACCTTAGAAGGTTTTAAACGAATCCACTTCTAAGTAAGCAAAATAGATTTTCATTTTTCGACACCGATCCTTATTATCATATTCCCATCATAACCATGAACCACGGCTCGAACGATCCTCGCCAGCCCATCACATGACATCTATTCGCCCGAACATATCCAAATGCCCACCCTGAACGTGATCCACCGGTTAACTTGTGGACTTCGTGGGTCAAATCCCCATCGTAACCATAACCACCTCATTACCTTTTTTCGTGGACCGTGGTCATCCCTTCGTAACCATAACCACGTGTTCGGGTCTATCCTTATGATCAATACTCAAGATGGTGATCAACCCACCGAATAGAGATCCGCGCACAACCATGATAGAACCATATTCGATCGAGAAAAGAATAATTTCACAAAACATTTTACTACGCATATGTTTTATTTTGAAATATCGTAGAATAACTCAAAATAAGCATATATAACCCAACCCACAGCACAGAACGCCAACCGAGAGATATCTACGGATCCGATGACTTCACCGATCGGACCGGTAGGTACCGTAACAAGACTAACAACTTTGGGGTTACTTCCACAAAGCAAAGCAACAACGTGATCCAAACGACGATCGTAGCAAAATTAGGTTTTCACTTTCTCAACCCACATTCGCACTCTCCGGTTTTCAAATCAACTCATGCGTATGGAAATATATTCGTGGCATCAAGATCTATAATAGGTACCTTCAAAATATGCATGCATGCAAGTCGACTCAAATCTAGCAACAAGAAGCTTCAAAATCGATGCCTATCCTCGCATCTAGATAAACCATCCAAAATCGATGCATGAAATGGAAACATAAGCAATATGCATAACGATTTAACATGGAACGACAAACGATGTTGAAATGGATAACCCGGCATGTACTTCCTTTAGAAAACTCAAGCAACGGAAAACATCCCGACATGCGTAAACGCTAAAAATGTAAAACTAATCGGTACTTTAGTAGAATGCATAGCCCGAACTCAAAACCTAAAGGACCAGAGCTGGGGCAGGGTCTGCCGGCCACCAAACCGCGGCCAACAAGGCAGCAAATCGGCGCGCACTGGCAAGGGCGCGCCAAATTGGCGGCCTCCGCCGCTTTCTCCCGCCTCGCCCCTTAGAATCCCGAGTTCTATGCTATACGATCTACTAAAAGGCGGAATCAAAACAAGAAAAGGACAAAACCGAAAACGGGTTGCCCGGGTGGTTGATCGGCGGTATGGCTCGGCAAGAGCAAGAATGGCGCCGCCACCGAGCCTCCCGCCGATCCCCACTCCTCCAGCTCCGCAGCAGCACTCGAGCTGCTCGGCTCTTCCGTAAACACACAGAGACGAAGGAAATGAACGTTGAAAATGAAGGCCCTAGCCTCCTATTTATAGGAAAATTGTGGGTCAGAGCAGTCATGCAAGCTGCCCTTTTTCGAAAACGCAAAAGCGATGCAACTTTGCAAACGGACTCAAATTTAGCAAACTTGGCACCCATGGACACGAAATAAAATACCGGACACAATGACTATAAACAAGATATGCTTTAAAAGACCAATGAAAAGTCCGCTGATAACTTCCCTGAGTGCCAAACCTTCATGGTGGTCGAAACCTCAGATACTTAGTGTCTATGAATTCGCCATAAGACACTCTTCAAACGCCTCGAGGTTTCGTGACGGTCGATCACCAAACAAAAGTCAACCTTTCGACCTTTCTCGAAAAACGCCATGCAAAATGTGTTTAAAAGACGGGTATTACATCCTCCTCCTTATAAAAATTTCGCCCTCGAATTTCAAACACGTGGAGAAAACAACCTGTGGCACCGAGCCCCGAACTTGTCTTCCAACTCCCACGTAGCTTCTTCCTCTCGTGGTGATTCCACAACACCTTCACCAACGAAATCGCTTGTTCCTCAACTCCTCGACTTCGCTCCAAGATAGCCACCGGCCTTCCTCGTAACTCGATCCCGAGCAAGAACCACTTGATCATGCTTGATCACGTGTTTTGGTCGAACACGCATTTCTCACCGAGAAACGTGAACACGCCACGAACATCTCCGATGCCGGCGGCAAAGCTAACCTATAGGCAACGGGCCTATCCTCTCGAGAACTTCGAAGGTCCAACGAACCCTGTCAGAATCTCACCTCGCTTCCCAAAACGAACGACTCCTCTCGCCGGGAAACCTTATGGAAAACGCGATCTCCGATCATGAATCAAGATCCAGACGACGCTTGTCCGCATAGACTTCGCTCGCCTCGCGCTTCCTTGATCCTTCGCTGATCTCGATCGATAACCTCGACCGCCTCGCTGAACCATCTCGTCCTAACATCTTCCTCTCGCCCACTTCATCCCAATAAAGTGGCGATCGACACTTCCTTCCGCATAACGCTCATAGGGAGCCATTCCTATGGTGGCTCGATAATCCGTTGTTATAGGCAAACTCTACCAAAGGTAGTATCTCTTCCCACTTCACCTCTCGTTTACCACGATCGCCGCAGATGTCTTCCAAAACCTCGAATCGCTCTTTCCGATCGACCGTCCGCTTGAGGATGGAATGCCGACTAAGATTCACCTGGTCCCCACGGCTTCCTCGCAGACTCCTCCAAAACCTCGACGTGAACCTCGGTCACGATCCGACGAATCGATACCGCACACCATGTAACCGCACGATTTCTCGACGAAAGTCGAGCAAGCTTATCTAACCCGACGTCATCCGGATCGGTAAGAAATGAGTCGACTTCGCTACCATCGACGACAACCCATATAGCAAGTTGTTTCCTCTCACGACCTTGGAAAACTCACCACAAAATCCATACCGATATGATCCCATTTCCACTGGATTGGTAGCGGTTGCAACAAACCCCGACGGACGCTGGTGTACAATTTTCACTTGTCGACAAGCCAAACATCGCTCCACAAACGCTGCCACATCCTTTTTCATCCCTTCCCACCAAAAGTTCCTCTTAAGGTCTCTCAGACATTTTGGTGCTTCCCGGATGAGTCAGATACGGTGCCTCATGAGCTTCACCCATGATTTTATCTCTCAATTCCCTATTGAGTGGCACACATAACCTTCCTAATAGTAGCGCTATCCTTTGCTTCCGTGAAACCCTTGCTATCTTCTAGCCTTGCTTTCAAACGCATCTTCCAGAATTGCCTCCTCGTCAAGACTCACGACGGCTTCTCATCGACCCATCCTTCTTCTTGACGAACAGAATCAAGGCCCCCACGGCGACACGCTAGGTCGGATAAAACCTAGATCCAACAGCCCCGTGAATCGCGCTTTCAGCTTCGCAATTTTTAGGTGCCATTCTCAGATGGTGCCTTTGATATCGGTGCCGCTTCCCGGTTCCAAATCAATAGTGAATTCCACTTGTCTATCGTGTGGTAAACCCGCAAGTCCCTGAAACACGTCCGGATATTCACACACCATCGCTCCTTCTTGCAATCGCTATACTGTTTCATCGTGCTCTCCAAACTTACCAAGAAAGTTTGACAGCTTCTTCCCGATCATCCTCACCGCCTTCAAGGTCGAGATCATCGCACGCAAACACCCATCCTTATGCCGTGGAAACAAACTTCCACTCCTTCTACTGTCTCGAAAAGCAACTTCTCTCGAGACAACGATAGTTGCCATGTGCTTTTCCAACCAATCCATGCTAAAGATGACATCGAAATCTTCCATTCCGATGACATGCAAATCGACAAAGACCTTCGCTCACGATTTCTACTTCCGGTTCTCGCATATCTTTTCGCTTTTAGCACTTCGACGGGATGCTAATTTGTGGTACTGTGATTTCGGGTACCAAACCCAACCTCTCACACGCGATTCTCGAAACGAAAGAATGTGAGGCCCTCAGATCAAACAAAGCGAAACGGGTATATCACTCATATGGATTATACCGCAAGATTTCCGGAGCTGAGAGCCGCCGATTCAAGGCGACACCCTTGCTTGCATGTGGCCTTTGGTTTGTCGGCCTAGGTGACCTCCTCGCCTGCTGTTTGTCCTCATGAGCATGATTCTCGCCTCAGGAGCCGGATGTCGCCATCGGCGGCCGCACCGCCGCCCTCCTAACTGACAATCTCGAGCGTAATGTCCAGACTTACAACGATAACACTCGTGCTACCTTGCTCGCATTCGCCGAAATGATTCCTTCGCATTTCGCACCAAGGTTTTTCCACTCCCACCGCATGGGTTGGAAATTCCTTCCCAAGGTCGCTTTTCTCTCAATGCCTTGATTCCTCGAATCATCGACCGCCTCGTTCCTCGAACACCGATCGCTTTTCCTCGATCTTCCCATTTCCTCTTACCTCTTCCTCCGCCGATGGCTGTCCGGTGGCATCGTTTTTTCCCGGGCAACATCGACTCAATGTTTAATGCCCGGTTCAAGGATCGCGATACGCCGATCTCCCCGATCGACGAGCGAAATTCGATCTCGGTCGAGTCCTCTCTCGAACTCGCTCGCCTCGGCAATTTCAAGCAACAACCAGCACGTAGTATAACGTGATGCATTTATCGAACGAGCGATCGTATTTCGTGACCGCCCTTCTTCCTCGACGAAGATTCCGTAATTGCTTTGCCTCTCGCTCAGAACGCCAGCACGCATTTTCCATGAGTTCTTCCTCGAAATCTTCCCACGATACCTTGCCCATCGTCCCGGTGTTAGGTCCTTCTCACGGATTCCCACCGTAAATCAGCCTCATCTGTTAGCCGAAGATCGCGCATTCAAATTTTTCGCTTCTTCGCACCGATGTATTCAAGATCCTTTCGTGGATCGATCCAGCTCTCGCCACCGATCGGTTCGCCGAGACCGCCGAATGTAGGGATTCTCGTCACGAAAACTCTCGATCGCATGTCACCGAACCAAAGGTGGTTCTCGGGCTTCTTCCACGCTATTGTTCCTCCGTTCCTTGTTCTCGCATTCTGCATCGACGCTTAAACATTAGAAACGCCGATAGATAACCGTATCATCGCATAACATATATCATCACCCATATCACATATCATCACATATATCATATATCACGCACGATCACATATAATCATGCAATCTCGTTAACATATCATCGCTATGCATTTCACATAACATCATCATCACACATCACATAGATCATATATCATCACGGCATAGCTCATATCACATATAAGCATCAAACATAAACATCCCGTCATAGACAAGCTAGTATCAAGAATATTCAAAGGTCCATGAAGGATCACAAAATACAAGATCAAGGTATGTCACCAAAAGGTCGATGTGAGCAAAAGAATCGACCGGCCATCACAAAAGATGCCGCCTCGTCCATGCTTCTAGCATCATGATCACACCGCACACACCGACTACCTAGATCTCTCGCCCTCCATATCCATCCACTATTCCCCGCTAGTCCCAGCGGTTCCATTCTCGCCTCCTCATCTTCCTTTCCTTCCAATCGTGGTCAATTGGCCGCCGCCTGTAAAAGCGATCCCGCATGGAAGCAAGCCTCTCGGTATGATCCCATCCAAGCCGTGGCTCGATTGCCCGAGTATCGTGAAAGCCGCGCTCGAGTCCTCGCTCCGCGCCGCTTCTTCCTCAATGTGCCCGACCTCATCGTAGTCATCGGCTATCCGATCACCGGTCCTCCGAATCCTCACTATCCTCCTCGCTCTCATCCGGGTCCTCTTCTTCCTCGTAGTCGCCTTCCCGGATGCCACCGACGCGCTTGGTGGCATGAAGATCCCGATCCCGGCTTTTCGTCGCCACCGCCGGACGGACAATATCTCTCGCCCGAAGTTCCCGCCAAAGTCATTCCGATCCTCCAAGGTAAGGATCGCCGATGGAGGTGTAGTGACCGTGTATCCTGCAGACCGGTGATCGCCTCGATTGATGGTTGTTCTCCCAACGGCTCTTCGGGAACATCATCCCTATCATCGATCCGATCGGTCCTCGAGGTGTCTCGCAACCACATCCTCCTCGATGGTATACTCGTGGTCTCGCCCACCGCCTCCATACTCGAGCAGCGAACTCAAGAAAGTCCAAGGTAAGGTGCCTCGTGATAGATCCCGCCCGAACAACACATGTCCTCGCCGCCCATGGTTGCCATCCCGCTTGTAGCCTTTCGCCATCCGATAGTAGGCCTCAGATTCTCGACACTTTCCCACCGCCTCGAACCTTTCTCCATAACCCAACAAATCTTCCCGTAAATACTCCCAACGGCTCATGAATAATCCTTGTACATTCCCGAATTTACTGATATGCTCATCCATTCTGTGAGATCTTAACCAACGTTGTCCGGGCCATCAATATCCATAAACCTACATGTTAGTTCACCATAAACAACAACAAATATTCACGCTTCCTTTACCATCCCAAATATCCGGGTAATCATGTCTCATACACATGTTCATTTCAACACATATCCATATCAATATCAATATAATCACGTAAGCAAATACAGGATTCACTTACAAGCACTCGTTTATCAAAATAAACAAGATTTTCAATCAACAATATATTGCTATGTAAACACATAGACTTACATCAACCATACGTGATCACATCAATCACATCATATCATATAAACGATTTTCATATCACAAACCACACGTGCCCTTTTTGTTCCATCAACAATCACTTCCATATCCACATCACCATCCAACCATACTCATCCATATCACGCTTACATCACGAAACTCTACCATGCCAAAGCACATGAAACCAAGATCATATCAAGCATCACATAGCCACATAAAGCATCAAGAATAAACACATACCTCATCCCTTTTAAAGGAGGCGGACTCGACGGTGAGTCGAGGGTAGTCAGACTGATGAATGCTTTAGAAGAACAAGTTCTAAACACTCAATTTCAAGAACGCTCATGATATAAAGCAAACAAACCGCTTTGATATCTGATAACAAGGATAGAGGTCAAAGCTAAGAACCATTGCTCGACATTACGTCACACGCTCGATACCATGTCGTATCGATAACTTTAGATACCCATGCCGTGAAAACCGCCTGATTAGTCACGCCCAATTCCCGAGGGAAGGCACGATGCCGGGTGTGATTAAAGGGGATACATATAATATATAATATACATAAGAAGATGTGACCATGAAATCGGGCAAGATCTCCTCTATAACTAGGACATATCCTCGGCGGGAGGGTACAAACAATCCACCAATGTAATAATATCGATATCATAACCTCGTAAAACATGATCTCGTTTATTATAAGTAATGCAAGAAGGCAAAATAGCATTACATCCTCGTCAACTAGACCGTCAACTACATAGATGCTCAGACGAGACTCACAAAGAATAATATAACAAATCTTGTTCCCAATCGATAGCAAATAAGGGACAAGAATACATAATTATCGTAGTACGATATAACACAACATCGCTGGAAGCATAGCATGAAGAACCCGCAGCCCACCCTCGCCGCCTGCCCAAATTCTCCTCCATCCGTGAAAAGATTTGAAAAGAGTTTGGGTGAGTACTAGCGCACTCACCGGGTTTTATCATAAATCAAAAGAATCATGAGGTCAGTGTTTAGAGCACTTACCTTAGAAGGTTTTAAAACGAACCACTTCTAAGTAAGCAAAATAGATTTTTCATTTTTCGACACCGATCCGTTATTATCAGCATTCCCATCATAGAACCATGAACCACGGCTCGAACGATCCCGCCAAATTTCATCACATGACATCTATTCGCCCGAACATATCCAATGGCCCACGCCCGAACGTATCCAAATGGCTAACTCGGTGGACTTCGTGGGTCAAATCCCCATCGTAACCATAACCACCTCATTACCTTTTCCGTGGACTTCCGGGTCTATCCCTTCGTAACCATAACCACGTGTTCGGGTCTATCCCCTTATGATCAATACTCAAGATGGTGATCAACCCACCGAATAGAGATCCGCACAACCATGATAGAACCATATCTCGATCGTAGAACAAGAATAATTTCACAAAACATTTTACGCGCATATGTTTTATTTTGAAATATCGTAGTAAATAACTCAAAATAAGCATATATAACCCAACCCGAATGTATTTAAAACGCCAACCGAGAGATATCTACGGATCCGATGACTTCACCGATCGACCGGTAGGTACCGTAACAAGACGAACAACTTTTGGGGTTACTTCCCACAAAGCAAAGCAACAACGTGATCCAAACGACGATCGTAGCAAAATTAGGTTTTCACTTTCTCAACCCACATTCGCACTCTCCGGTTTTCAAATCAACTCGATGCGTAAGGAAATATATTCAGGCATCAAGACCTATAATAGGGTACCTTCAAAATATGCATGCATGCAAGTCGACTCAAATCTTAGCAACAAGAAGCTTCAAAAATCGATGCCTATCCTCGATCTAGATAAACCATCCAAAATCGATGCATGAAAATGGAAACATAAGCAATATGCATAACGATCTAACATGGAATGACAAACGACGTTGAAAATGGATAACCCGGCATGTACTTCCTTTAGAAAACTCAAGCAACGGAAAACATCCCGACATGCGTAAACGCGAAAAATAAAAACGGAATCGGTACTTTAGTAGAATGCATAGCCCTAACTCAAAACCTAAAGGACCAGAGCTGTGCAGGGTCTGTCGGCCACCAAACGGCGCCAACAAGCCACCAAATCGCGGCAATTCAATGGCGGCGGCGGTTTAATCGCGGCCCCGCCGCTTTTCCCGCCTCGCCCCTTTAGAATCCCGAGTTCTATGCTATACGATCTACTAAAAGGCGGAATCAAAACAAGAAAAGGACAAAACCGAAAACGGGTTGCCCGGGGTGGTTGATCGGCGGTGGTGGCTCGGCAAAGCCAAGAATGGCGCCGCCACCGAGCCTCCCTGCCGATCCCCACTCCTCCAGCTGCTCAGCAGCACTGAGCTGCTCGGCCTTCCGTAAACACAGAGAGACGAAGGAAATGAACGCTGAAAATGAAGGCCCCAGCCTCCTATTTATAGGAAAATTCGTGGGTCACAAGTCATGCAAGCAAGCGCCCTTTTTCGAAAACGCAAAAGCGACGCAACTTTGCAAACGGACTCCAAATTTAGCAAACTTGGTACCCATGGACACGAAATAAAATACCGACACAATGACTATAAACAAGATATGCTTTAAAAGACCAATGAAAAGTCCTGCTGATAACTTCCCTGAGTGCCAAACCTTCATGGGTGGTCGAAACCTCAGATACTTAGTGTCTATGAATTCATTATAAGACACTCTTCACAACGCCCGAGGTTTCGTGACGGTCGATCACCAAACAAAAGTCAACCTTTCGACCTTTTCTCAAAAACGCCATGCAAAATGTGTTTAAAAAGACGGGTATTACATCCTCCTCCTTATAAAAATTTCGCCTCGAATTTCAAACACGTGAGAAAACAACTCGTGGCACCGAGCCCCGAACTTGTCTTCCAACTCCCACGTAGCTTCTTCCTCTCCGCGGTGATTCCACAACACCTTCACCAACTAATCGCTTGTTCCTCAACCCTCGACTTCGCTCCAAGATAGCCACCGCCTTCCTCGTAACTCGATCCCGAGCAAGAACCACTTGATCATGCTTGATCACGTGTTTGGGTCGAACACGCATTTTCTCACCGAGAAACGTGAACACGCCACGAACATCTCCGATGCTAGCGGCAAAGCTAACCTATAGCAACGGGCCTATCCTCTCGAGAACTTCGAAGGTCCAACGAACCTCGGTCAGAATCTCACCTCGCTTCCCAAAACGAACGACTCTCTCTCGCTCGGGAAACCTTATGAAAACGCGATCTCCGATCATGAATCAAGATCCGACGACGCTTGTCCGCATAGGACTTCTCGCCGCCTCGAGCTTCCTCGATCCTTCGCTGATCTCGATCGATAACCTCGACCGCCCGCTGAACCATCTCTCGTCCTAACATCTTCCTCTCGCCCACTTCATCCCAATAAAGTGGCGATCGACACTTCCTTCCGCATAACGCTCATAGGGAGCTATTCCTATGGTGGCTCGATAATCGCTGTTATAGGCAAACTCTACCAAAGGTAGTATCTCTTCCCACTTCTCTCCTCTGTCGCCACGATCGCCGCAAAGATGCCTTCCAAAACCTCGAATCGCTCTTTCCGATCGACCGTCTGCTTGAGGATGGAATGCCGATTAAGATTCACCCTGGTCCCCACGGCTTCCTCGCAGACTCTCCAAAACCTCGACGTGAACCTCGGTCACGATCCGACGAATCGATACCGCACACCATGTAACCGCACGATTTCGACGAAGTCGAGCAAGCTTATCTAACCCGCACGCCATCCGAATCGGTAAGAAATGAGTCGACTTCGCTACCATCGACGACAACCCATATAGCGTTGTTTCCTCTCACGACCTTGGAAAACTCACCACAAAATCCATACCGATATGATCCCATTTCCACTGATTGGTAGCGGTTGCAACAATCCCGACGGACGCTGGTGTACAAATTTTCACTTGTCGACAAGCCAAACATCGCTCCACAAACGCGCTACATCCTTTTTCATCCCTTCCCACCAAAAGTTCCTCTTAAGGTCTCTCGACATTTTGGTGCTTCCTCGACGAGTCAGATACGGTGCCTCATGAGCTTCACCCATGATTTTATCTCTCAATTCCCTATCGAGTGGCACACATAACCTTCCTGAATAGTAGCTGTTATCCTTTGCTTCCGTGAAACCCTTGCTATCTTCTAGCCTTGCTTTCAAACGCATCTTCCATTTCTCATCGACCCATCCTTCTTCTCGACGAACGTAATCAAGCGCCCCCACGGCGACACGCTAGGTCGGATAAAACCTAGATCCAACAGCCCCGCAATCGCGCTTTCAGCCTTGCAATTTTAGGTGCCATTCTCATGGTGCCTTGATATCGGTGCCGCCCCGGTTCCAAATCAATAGTGAATTCCACTTGTCTATCGTGGTAAACCCGCAAGTCCTGAAACACGTCCGGATATTCACACACCATCGCTCCTTCGCAATCGCCATACTGTTCATCGTGCCTCGTCAAACTTACCAAGAAAGTTTGACAGCTTCCTTCCCGATCATCCTCACCGCCTTCGTCGAGATCATCGCACGCAAACACCCATCCTTATGCCGTGGAAACAAACTTCCACTCCTTCGGCCGTCCGAAAAGCAACTTCTCTCGAGACAACGATAGTTGCCATGTGCTTTTCCAACCAATCCATGCTAAAGATGACATCGAAATCTTCCATTCCGATGACATGCAAATCGACAAAGACCTTCGTCACGTATTTCTACTTCGGTTCTCGCATATCTCTTTCGCTTTTAGCACTTCTCGACGGATGCTAATTTGTGGTACTGTGATTTCGGGTACCAAACCCAACCTCTCACACGCGATTCTCGAAACGAAAGAATGTGAGGCTCCTCAGATCAAACAAAGCGAAACGGTATATCACTCATATGGATTATACCGCAAGATTTCCGGAGCTGAGCTGTCACGCCGATTCAAGGCGACACCCTTGCTTGCGCGTGGCCTTTCGTTTGTCGGCCTAGGGTGACCTCCTCGCCTCGCTGTTTGTCCTCGGCGAGCATGATTCTCGCCTCATGAGCCGGATGTCGCCATCGACGGCCGCACCGCCGCCCTCCTAACGGACAATCTCGAGCGTAATGTCCAGACTTCTTACAACGATAACACTCGGTGCTACCTGCTCGCATTCACCGAAATGATTCCTTTCGCATTTCGCACCAAGGTTTTTCCACCCCGCCGCATGGGTTGGAAATTCTTCCCAAGGTCGCTTTTCTCTCTGAATGCCTTGATTCCTCGAATCATCGACCGCCTCGTTCCTCGAACACCGATCGCTTTCCCTCGATCTTCCCATTTCTCTTACCTCTTCCTCCGCCGATGGCTGTCCGGTGGCATCGTTTTTCCCCGGGCAACATCGACTCAATGTTTAATGCCCGGTTCAAGGATCGCGATACGCCGATCTCCCCGATCGACGAGCGAAATTCGATCTCGGCCGGAGTCCTCTCTCGAACTCGCTCGCCTGGCAATTTCGCACAACCAGTACGTAGCATAACGTGATGCATTTATCAACGAGCGATCGCATTTCGTGACCGCCCTTCTTCCTCGACGAAGATTCCGTAACTGCTGCTTTCTCTCGCTCAGAACGCCAGCACGCATTTTCCATGAGTTCTTCCTCGAAATCTTCCCACGATACCTTGCCCATCGTCCCGGTGTTAGGTCCTTCTCACGGATTCCCACCGTAAATCACCTCATCGGTTAGTCGAAAGATCGCGCATTCAGCTTTTTCCGCTTCTTCGCACCGATGTATTCAAGATCCTTTCGTGGATCGATCCGCCTGCCGCCGATCGGTTCGCCGAGACCGCCGAATGTAGGGATTCTCGCCGCGAAACTCTCGATCGCATGTCACGAACCAAAGGTGGTTCTCGGGCTTCTTCCACATTATTGTTCCTCCGTTCCTTGTTCTCGCATTCTGCATCGACGCTTGAAACATTAGAAACGCCGCATAGATAACCGGTATCATCGCATAACATATATCATCACCCATATCACATATCATCACATATATCACATATCACGCACGATCACATATAATCATGCAATCCTCACAACATATCATCGTTATGCATTTCACATAACATCATCATCACACATCACATAGATCATATATCATCACGGCATAGCTCATATCACATATAAGCATCAAACATAAACATCCCGCCATAGACAAGCTAGTATCAAGAATATTCAAGGTCCATGAAGGATCACAAAATACAAGATCAAGGTATGTCACCAAAAAGGTCGATGTGAGCAAAAGAATCGACCGGCCATCACAAAAGATGCCGCCTCGTCCATGCTTCTAGCAGATCATCATGATCACACCGCACACACCGACTACCTAGATCTCTCGCCCTCCATATCCATCCACTATTCCCCGCTAGTCCCAGCCGTTCCATTCTGCCTCCTCATCTTCCCTTTCCTTCCAATCGTGGCTTCAATTGGCCGCCGCTCGTAAAAGCGATCCCGCATGGAAGCAAGCCTCTTGGGTATGATCCCATCCAAGCTGTGCTCGATCGCTCGAGTATCGTGAAAGCCGCGGCTCGAGTCCCTCGCTCGCGCTGCCTTCCTCAATGTGCCCGACTCATCGTAGTCATCGGCTATCCGATCACCGGTCCTCCGAATCCTCACTATCCTCCTCGCTCTCATCCGGGTCCTCTTCTTCCTCGTAGTCGCCTTCCCGGATGCCACCGACGCAGCTTGGTGGCATGAAGATCCCGATCCCGGCTTCTTGTCGCCACCGCTTGGACGGACAATATCTCTCGCCCCGGAAGTTCCCGCCAAAGTCATTCCGGATCCTCCGAAGGTAAGGATCGCCGATGGAGGTGTAGTGACCGTGTATCCTCGTTGCACCGGTGATCGCCTCGATTGATGGTTGTTCTCCCAATGGCTCTTCGGGAACATCATCCCTATCATCGATCCGATCGGTCCTCGAGGTGTCTCGCAACCACATCCTCCTCGATGGTATACTCGGTGGTCTCGTCCATCCGCCTCCATACTCGAGCAAAAATAACTCAAGAAAGTCCAAGGTAAGGTGCCTCGTGATAGATCCCGCCTCAACAACACATGTCCTCTTTCGCCCATGGTTGCCATCCCGCCGGTAGCCTTTCGCCATCCGATAGTAGGCCTCAGATTCGACACTTTCCCACCGCCTCGAACCTTTCTCCATAACCCAACAAATCTTCCCGTAAATACTCCCAACGGCTCATGAATAATCCTTGTACATTCCCCGAATTTACTTGATATGCTCATCCATTCTCGTGAGATCTTAACCAACGTTGTCCGGGCCATCAATATCCATAAACCTACATGTTAGTTCACCATAAAACAACAACAAATATTCACGCTTCCTTTACCATCCCAAATATCCGGGTAATCATGTCTCATACACATGTTCATTTCAACACATATCCATATCAATATCAATATAATCACGTAAGCAAATACAGGATTCACTTACAAGCACTCGTTTATCAAAATAAACAAGATTTTCAATCAACAATATATTGCTATGTAAACACATAGACTTACATCAACCATACGTGATCACATTAATCACATCATATCATATAAACGATTTTCATATCACAGCCACACAGGCCCTTTTGTTCCATCAACAATCACTTCCATATCCACATCACCATCCAACCATACCTCATCCATATCACGCTTACATCACAGAAACTCTTACCATGCCAAAGCACATGAAACCAAGATCATATCAAGCATCACATAGCCACATAAAGCATCAAGAATAAACACATACCTCATCCCCTTTTAAAGGAGGCGGACCGACGGTGAGTCGAGGGTAGTCAGACTCGATGAATGCTTTAGAAGAACAAGTTCTAAACACTCAATTTCAAGAACGCATATGATATAAAGCAAACAAACCGCTTTGATATCAAATAACAAGGATAGAGGTCAAAGCTAAGAACCATTGCTCGACATTACGTCACACGCCCAATTCCCGAGGGAAGGCACGGATGCCGGGCGTGATTAGTGGGGTTAAGAAGCGGGGAAGAAGGGATACATATAACATACATGATAAGAAGATGTGACCATGAAATCGGGCAAGATCTCCTCTATAACTAGGACATATCCTCGGGGAGGTGCACAAACAATCCACCAATGTAATAATATCGATATCATAACCTCGTAAAACATGATCTCGGTTTATTATAAGTAATGCAAGAAAGCAAAATAGCATTACATCCCGTCAACTAGACCGGTCAACCACATAGCATGCTCAGACGAGACTCACAAAGAATAACATAACAAATCTTGTTCCCAATCGAAGCAAATAAGGGACAAGAATACATAATTATCGTAGTACGATATAACACAACATCGCTGAAGCATAGCATGAAGAACCCGCAGCCCACCCCTCGCCGCCGCCCCCAAACCCTCCTCCATCCGTGAAAAGATTTGAAAAGAGTTTGGGTAGTACTAGCGCACTCACCGGGTTTTATCATAAATCAAAAGAATCATGAGGTCAGTGTTTAGAGCACTTACCTTAGAAGGTTTTAAACGAAAACCACTTCTAAGTAAGCAAAATAGATTTTTCATTTTTCGATACCGATCCGTTATTATCACATTCCCATCATAGAACCATGAACCACGGCTCGAACGTATCCCGCCACCCCATCACATGACATCTATTCGCCCGAACATATCCAATGGCCCACGCCCTAACGTATCCAAATGGCTTAACTCGTGTGGACTTCAGGGTCAAATCCCCATCGTAACCATAACCACCTCATTACCTTTTCCGTGGACTTCCGGGTCTATCCCCTTCGTAACCATAACCACGTGTTCGGGTCTATCCCCTTATGATCAATACTCAAGACGCGATCAACCCACCGAATAGAGATCCGCACAACCATGATAGAACCATATTCGATCGTAGAACAAGAATAATTTCACAAAACATTTTACGGCGCACATGTTTTATTTTGAAATATCGTAGTAAATAACTCAAAATAAGCATATATAACCCAACCCGAATGCATTTAAAACGCCAACCGAGAGATATCTACGGATCCGATGACTTCACCGATCGACCGGTAGGTACCGTAACAAGACGGAACAACTTTTGGGGTTACTTCCCACAAAGCAAAGCAACAACGTGATCCAAACGACGATCGTAGCAAAATTAGGGTTTTCACTTTCTCAACCCACATTCGCACTCTCCGGTTTTCAAATCAACTCGATGCGTATGGAAATATATTCGTGGCATCAAGACCTATAATAGGGTACCTTCAAAATATGCATGCATGCAAGTCGACTCAAATCTTAGCAACAAGAAGTTTCAAAATCGATGCCTATCCTCGATCTAGATAAACCATCCAAAATCGATGCATGAAAATGGAAACATAAGCAATATGCATAACGATCTAACATGGAATGACAAACGACGTTGAAAATGGATAACCCGGCATGTACTTCCTTTAGAAAACTCAAGCAACGGAAAACATCCCGACATGCGTAAACGCGAAAAATGTAAAACGGAATCGGTACTTTAGTAGAATGCATAGCCCGAACTCAAAACCTAAAGGACCAGAGCTGTGCAGGGTCTGTCGGCCACCAAACGGCGGCCAACAAGCCACCAAATCGGCGGCGATAATGGCGGCGGCGGTTTCGGCCAATTGGTCGGCCTCCGCCGCTTTCCCGCCTCGTCCCTTTAGAATCCCGAGTTCTATGCTATACGATCTACTAAAAGGCGGAATCAAAACAAGAAAAGGACAAAACCGAAAACGGGTTGCCCGGGGTGGTTGATCGGCGGTGGTGGCTCGGCAAGAACAAGAATGGCGCCGCCACGAGCCTCCCGCCGATCCCCACTCCTCCAGCCTCTCAGCAGCACTGAGCTGCTCGCTCTTCCGTAAACACAGAGACGAAGGAAATGAACGTTGAAAATGAAGGCCCTAGCCTCCTATTTATAGGAAAATTGTGGGTCACAGCAGTCGCCATGCAAGCGCCCTTTTTCGAAAACGCAAAAGCGACGCAACTTTTGCAAACGGACTCAAATTTAGCAAACTTGGTACCCATGGACACGAAATAAAATACCGGACACAATGACTATAAACAAGATATGCTTTAAAAGACCAATGAAAAGTCCGGTTTTTCGATAACTTCCCTGAGTGCCAAACCTTCATGGGTGGTCGAAAACCCAGATACTTAGTGTCTATGAATTCATTATAAGACACTCTTCAAGAACGCCTCGAGGTTTCGTGATTGCCGTGATCACCGAAACAAAAGTCAACCTTTCGACCTTTCTAAAAACGTGCCATGCAAAATGTGCTTAAAAAGACGGGTATTACACGTTGTGATAGGAGTCCGTAGGTAAAACCGTGTCCAAATCGGAGTTCAAACGAAGGAGAATCGGGCAAAACAAAAACATCACAAGAAAGGTCAAGGTCGCAGGCAGTGGTGCTGCTATGGCGCGCTGCCACGCAATGCACTCCCAGCGAACGCCGGTTCATTGTGAACGCTGGTTCACCTTGTTTCAGCCTCCAACTGAGCGCTGCTCACAATTGTGAACGCCGTTCCTCGCTGCCAGCTTCCATCTTGAGCGCTGCTCACCAATCTTCAGCCCATCTCCGCTTATTCATGTGCGCAAGGCCAAGACACCCATTTCAAGAAGCACACCACCTACCGGCGCCGGCTATCCGCGCTCGTGATGAATACAGAACATATTCTCGCCGCCATTTTCACCCGACGCTCATTTTCAAGGCAGTAGTGTTTCCGAGCCTACCGCTTCCTTATAAGCTTCGGCCACTTTAATTTATATATATAACCGCTAGGTCAAAGCGTGAGGAGTTCTTAATTTTTTTCGGACGCAGCCGCCGAACTCCACCATGGTTCTTTAGGAAGCTCTTCAACGACTGGCTACGTATAAACTTTAGATCAATTTCTCTTAGTTTTCATTGAATAATCTTATTTATCAATTTATGCTTTGGGATTTCTCGCTTTATTGGAATCAATTTCATAGTGTTTTGTTTGATGGTTTCGTGGATTCAATTTCATAAGTGACAATGGATTGTTCTCGTGTTTCTATCAATTTACATTGCTTAATGATTTCCGCTCGCTTAATTCTCGCTCTTGTTGGTTGATTGATGTTTATTGTTCATTTACGAGTAGACTTAGATTAGGGCTCGACGAACCCTAAGAATAGGTTTGCTCCTCGCTTTGTTTACTGCTTTTGATTTATCGCCAGAGTTCAACTAGGATCGACAACCCCAGTTTAGATTTATCGCTTATTAGTATAGCTCGGATCGACAACCCCCAGCTTAGGTTTGCCGCTTATTTCTTGTATTTCTATTCTGCATGTTCAACCCTCGCTGATGTTAGAATGTTTAGATTTAATCGCTTCAGGCGCAACACCTAACAATGGCCCCGTTAAGTTTTCCTTGAGAGACGACTGTGTTAACTTATCACGCCACAATTACCTCATACGATTGCGAGTGAATTTGAGTGTGTTTTTAGCTCGATCAACGTTCGTCATGCGTCGCACGACTCACTTCGTCCATCGCCCATCCAACGCTTCCCGTCCAGCGCACGCTGCACCATCACCCAACCGCATCCGGCGTTGATCCCACCGACGCTGACATGTGTCCAGAGTTGCGGTCCGCGCTTGATCCGTCCCGCCGGGTTTCGTGGATCGTTCACCCAGAGTCCTCGTCCGTGCTTCATCGCGTCCGCTACCGGATTCTATTTTGGGCCTATTTTTAGCGATTTTTTATCTGGCTTCATGAGGGTTTTATAAATAAAAAGATTAGCAATTTCATTCTTATTTTCTCTCACGCACGCGATTGCTTTCGCTTTCTTTTTCTTTTCTTTCCCTTTTCTTTTTCTTTTAATTATTTTGTGCTTGATTAACAATTGATTGTACGATTCGGATTTTGGAAGACTAATTTATCTATGAATAATTATAATGCTTTTCTAGTTTTGATTATGTCTATGTAATTGGATCGATTAATTTCTATCCCGAGATGAATTATGAATTGTCGGAAATATATGTTTAATCGTTTTATCTTGAATCGATTATTGAATTGATGATTTGCGATTTCTTCATCCGTATAAATTGTTTATTTTATGATCTTCATGCATGGTGTTCGAAAGAATAGTGTAGGTTGATTATATGCTTATGTTTGATTATAAAGATATGCTAGAGTAGATTTATATTAAATATAAGTTTGACAATGAAAGTGATCGAGAGATTGGTTTGTTGTCAATAAATGATATACGTGGTTGTGGTTTTTGTTATCGTGTGCCTTGCAATAAAATATCCTTCAGTAGTTGATGGTTGGTTGATCGAGAGATCCCCTATCATTCGGTTCGAGTCTAACGCCGACGTAATCGAGAGATTAGTTAGTGTTGACCGCTTGGTAGAGGCGTGTTATTTTATACATTGTGTACCGTCCTCGATTTATTAATTGCGAGGATAGATTCAAACCCTAGAACACCGCTCCAATTCCGTATCACAATTCCTATTGTTGTCCAAGTGCATCCGCTTCCCGCTTTATTTTATTTCGTTTTCGTTCTTTCGTGACAACCCCTTATGTTAGGACGTTAGTTTTTTCTTTCGCTCTGGTTTCGACATAAAACCGTAGTCTGCTCAAATTTTCCCGAGAGATTCGACTGGGTCGACCTTACCATTCTATAAGGACCTCGTACTATTGCGAGCGATCGAAAAGAACAATTTGGTCGAATAAATTTTGGCGCCATTGTCGGGAAGGCTTTAGCTTTTGGTTTTGTGTCGCTTTTGTTTTTCCTGCTTCTTCCCCGCTTCTTCTTTTTTTTTCTTTCTTTTCTTTTCTTTTCTTTGTTTCGCTTTTCTCCAACAAAAGGCAGGATCTTGTTTTTGTAGTTGGTGTCTGCATAACGGTGGTTACCGCGATACGAATATGGTCAGACAGTTCTGGAGGAGGAAAGCTCGTCGTATTGGGCAAATTCTTCTTTTGAAGAAGGAGCCCAATTCGACTATTTTGAGGGATACCCGTCAGGCTGTGAGCATCAAGCCTATGATCCCTACTGGAGGCATCCTCAGAGTTCTTCATATAGTCAGGACCTCTTCTTCCAACAACAGCCGATGAAGCCGACATTGGAGGAGTCATTGCAGCGCTCATTCACCGGTGAAGCAGCCTAAGTCGACATTGAGGAGTTATTGCAGTGCTCATTCAAGCGAGTCCGCTTCATGAAGCCGACATTGGAAGACACACCGACGCCTTTCATACGTGATGAGTCAACAAGGGTTCAAGATGTTGGAAGCATCTATGGAGCGCTTAGAGACTCAAGTCACCACCACCAAGATAGTGGAAGAATTGGTCCACAACCAAAGTGTGGAGGAGATGCCGAGACAATTGAGCAAACTTCTTCTATCATAGTCTTTGAAGATGATGAAGTTGAGGAGAATCGTGAAGTTGATGAAAGTGAAGAGTCGAGGTTTCTTCAAGCCGAGACTAACCATGAACAACCCGATATCTTCCCAAACCGCTAGAGGAGGAAGAGAGGACATGCATTGAGGTAGCATCTATAGTTTTCAAGATCCCAATTCTCCAAAGTATTATGCTTTTGTAGTTGAAGTTATCTACTTTTCTTTTTGGAGAATAGGATGTTTGATTCAATTTAATCGATTTATTAATTGCTACCTTTATCGTCCTTTCAGGCTTACATTGTTACCACCGATGCTCGCTGAGATGGTATTCTGCAGTGTTAAGGACTATGGATAGTCCATTTTTCATTGGTGGAGCTCGCACTCATTGAACGAGCGCGCGTGGGAGCAAACCCACGAGTTTAATTATTTTTTTTTTGTTCTTTCTTTTCTTTTCGTGTTTTTAATAAGTGAGATGAGAATTGTGGCGAGTTGATATCATGAACACTCGCCAATCGGACGCCGCCACCGCTGCATCTAGTTGACTTGCTCTCCAAGTGTGGAGTGGATGCGTGCTTGCCGCCTTTGTGTGTTTGCATTTGACTTGTGTTTGTTTGGGTATGTCGCCCTCCATTTTATACCTTTGTTTGATTTGAGTATGCTTTATCGCCTAGTATACGAGTAGAGTCGAGTGAGCATGATTTGATTGGTATGCACGTCCGAACCAATTTCTAGAAATTTTATCGATGCGTGACTCATGGCGTGATAATTGTTGATGATCGATCTAGTCATGGGCACGCCTAAGTAAATTGTGATGAAGTGATATGTGTAGTTGATTGTCGCTATATTTATATGGTCCTCATGTGTCTTATCTCGAAAAAAAATGAAAATATGAAAAGATTGTTATTAAAAAAAAGAGTTGAAATAATTGTTGATGGTTGAATAAGTGAGCTTAAGGTCGAATAAGGGTTTCTACCCTCTCGCCCATGTTGCTTCTCGAATGGAAGCTCAAAAGCGATGAGTATGGAAAACCATATTAGATACTCGAGTTTTCAACTCAAGGTTCGACTTAATGAATATTGTCCTATAATCCTCCTCGATTCATCACATCCGTATCGAAGTTGTGTAAGTTGAAAATGAGATATTTTATGCAAGGTGTTTATATGAGTTGGCTATTCGATTATTAAAACACGAGATCGATTTATGATTTGCTTTGATTAAACCGCATACCAATTAATTATTGATTTATTATCATGTTGAGAAATGTATAGGTTTAGAATTTCTAGGATGATTTGAAGTCATGTTTTATCCATTCAATTTATGTTTTCGATTTCTTTCTCGTGTCGTAGGATAATGTTTGCTTGAGGACAAGCAAAGGTTTAAGTGTGGAGGAGTTGTTTAGAATGATTTTGTTCTTAATCTTGGTATTCTTTTGTATGTCAATTTCAATAGTATGTTCTATTTATGTCGTTGGTTTGATTTGTATTGATCGAATTGGACTTATTTGGTTTGTTTTGATGTTTTGAAGAAAAATGACATTAAATAGGATGAAATTTATCTACCAAGAATTACCCTATATTGAAGAACATCGCGATAGGAGTCCGTGGGCGCAAACGGATCTCAATTCGGAGTTCGGACGAGAGAGAACGGAGCGAAACCGCGAAGTCACAAGACGCACGTGCACGCGCGAGCGCGTCCGGCGCTACGCGCCGTCCGGCGCTGGGACACGCCCAGCGCGCGCTGCACACCTCCCAGTGCACGTTCTGCTGCTCCAGCTCCTCCCCAACGCTGCTGGCCCCTCCAACGCCTGCTGCAGCCTCCGCCGCGCTGGAATGGCCCAATCACCTCCGCACACGCTCGCTGCGCGTCGCACGACTCACTTCGTCCAGCGCCCATCCAACGCTTCCCATCCAGCGCACGCTGCACCATCACCCAACGGCGTCCGGCGTTTTGATCCCAGCCAGCGCTGGACATGTGTCCAGAAGCTTGGCGCGTCCGGTGCTTGATCCTTCCGCTACCGGGTTTCGTGGATCGCTCACCCAGAGTCTCGCAGACGACGCTTCGTCAAGGTCCGGCTACCGGATTCTATTTTTGGGCCTATTTTTAGCGTATTTTTACCGGGTTTCATGAGGGTTTTATAAATAAAAAGATCAGAAATTTCATTCTTATTTTCTCTCACGCACGCAATTCCTTTCGCTTTCTTTTTCTTTTCTTTCCCTTTTCTTTTTCTTTTAATTATTTTGTGCTTGGATTAACAATTGGATTGTACGATTCCGGATTTTGGAAGACGAATTTATCTATTAATAATTTTAAGTTTTTCTAGTTTTGATTATGTCTATGTAATTGGGATTGGATTAATTTCTATCCTGAGATGAATTATGAATTGTTGGGAAATATATGTTTAATCATTCTTATCTTGAATCGATTATCAATTGATGATTTGCGATTTCTTAATCCGTATAAATTGTTTATTTTATGATCTTCATGCATGGTGTTCGAAAGAATAGTGTAGGTTGATTATATGCTTATGTTTGATTATAAAGATATGCGAGAGTAGATTTATATTAAATATAAGTTTGACAATGAAAGTGATCGAGAGATTGGTTTGTTGTTGAATAATATATGTGGTTAGGGTTTTTGCTATCGTGTGCCTTGCAATAAAATATCCTTCGCAGTTGATGGTTGGTTGATTGAGATATCCCATATCATTAGGTTCGAGTCTAACGTTGACGTAATCGAGAGATTAGTTAGTGTTGACCGTTTGGTGAGAGGCATGGGTATTTTATGCATTGTGTACCGGTCCTTGATTTATTAATTGTGAGGATAGATTCAACCCTAGAACACCGCTCCAATTCCGTATCGTCAATTCCTATTGTTGTCCAAGTGCATCCGCTTTCCCTGCTTTATTTTATTTCGTGCTTTCGTCCTTTCCGTGACAACCCCCTTATGTTAGGACGTTAGTTTTTTTCTTTCTACTTCTGTGTTTGACATAAAACCGTAGCCCTGTTAAGCCTTCCTCGAGAGATTCGACTTGGGTCGAACTTACCATTCTATAAGGACCTCGTACTATTGCGAGCGACTGAAAAGAACAATTTGGTCGGAACAAATTTCACAAATACATACACTATTAGAGTACCCGTTTCCGGTAACCTCTATCCCAATTGATTCCTATGATGCAACGTATCTATCTCTCAATAATACACGAAACATACAAATTAAATAGTGATTAATCAATTACCAAATTCTATCACGCACGATCTATCTCTCGATAATACACGAAACATAAATAATTCAATAGTGATCAAACACTCAACAATAACCCTAGGCTTCAATTGGTATTCTTAATCAAACAAATCATCAATCAATCAATTTGAGTCACCCAACCCTAGAAAAGAATTAGTTCATGCTCATCTCACTGATCAAACAATTATAATTGATAGAAATCATTATTCAACAATTCAATGGAAGAAAGATCAAATAATTAATCATTACAATCGAATATTCGTGATGAATCTCTTCAATCAAGTTCTCGAATCAATCCAAGGCAAAAGAAATTACAAGGAAAGCAATCATGAACAAATGCTGGGAGAGAGAACTCAAAACCGACGGCAAAACTGAATAATATCAAGTTGTGGTTTCACGCTTTGAACTTATATATATATAGCGCTGAAAATCGCGCTTAGCGCCGGACGCAACGCCTTCAAACTAGGCCAAATCAGGGCACCCAAAGACCGGACGCCGAACTCGCGCCGGACGGACGCGCTGTGGAACGGAGGGCGCACGGACGCAAGCCGCACCGGACGTGGCCCTTCTCTCGACGGCTTAACTCGCCCAACGCCGGACGACAGCGCCACCGGACGCTGGCTGTCTCGATGGATTCGCTTGACCCCAAAGACCGGACACAATCCAATACGGACGCGGGAGTCTCGACGATCTGATTCTCGACACCCGCCGGACGCAAGCCGCCACGGACGCGGGTGTCTCGACGTTTTCACACAGCGCCCAGCCGGACGTGGCCTTCACGCCGACGCTCCACCTTTGCCGACGCACCCAACAGGCCACGCCGAGTCCGCGCTTGGGTGCTTTTAAGCTCCAAAAGTGTAAAACGCGATCATCCCTACATAAAACGAAATGAACATGATTCCAATAAAAGATATTCAAAACTAAGAAAATAGGAACCAAATCGTATCAAACAAACACGTAAAACACAACAAAACATGCAAAACAACTCCTCACACTTAACTCTTTGTTTGTCCTCGAGCAAATTTAATTTCTTGAAAAGAGTGGTACACATAGAATCAATACTTCAAATAGAATCAATCTCATATTCACATATTCCTTCAATACATCTTAATAATATAGTTCTCAATATAATGATCCTCATTCATCAATCCAAACATGTGAGTTATCATAGAATAGATGTGCTTCGACTTAACATGATCTCGTAAATCAATATACAACTTATATGGTTCCCTTTCATGTAAGATATCCCAATGACAAAATCAAATAAGAACTTGTGGAGCTTAAACCGATTATAGACAATGATATTTTCGTTCATATATCAATTTTCCTCTTACAAATGATTTACAAGCCTATTTATAGGCTGCAAATAACTCTTGAGTACTCATAGCACTACTTAGACGACTAATTATAACTCCTAAATGACTAATAATAACATAATTGTAACTCATAAACATAGGTATAACTCTTGGACTCAAAAGTCACTTTATTAACACACACTTAATTAGCTAGATAGACTCTTCACTTGGCCGCATTCACCATTTTATTCTTCAATTGGGCCTCCAAATGTGATGTAATTGTGAGCCCACACTTCAAGTATAAGTCAACCCATTAACTTGAATAATATTCACCATTTGGCCCAATGTAGATTGGTCTTGGACTTGGGCCCTTATTTCAGCTAGCAACAACATCATGGACTCCTTTATCTTCTTAGCTCTAGCCCTTGTAATTGGCCCATTTCAATAACCAATGGGTCCATCTTCATGTTGTTAGACAGCTATCGTTAGATGGAAACTTCAAGTTGTACACCGAGTATCCTAACGTAGATATCTATACCCATAGCAAATAGTCTCCATTCGAGAGACAAACAAGCAAGAGGGTAGAGCCCTTATTCAATTTTAAGCCCACTTATTTCATACAACGAAATTTTTTTATTTTTTGTCCACTTTTCTAGAAAATCATACAAGAGACGGTTCCATTTACGAAGCATATGACATCCGATCACACACCTTGTCTAAACACGCCTCCTAATTATGTCCCACGCTCAAATTGACGCCTAAGAATTATCAAACTAAAACCATATACCAAGATGCAAAGAAATTCGATCAAAACGCAATCAATTCAACTTAAAGCATAATTCTTCATACACCATTGATTTCAAGAGAATAAATTGCCTCTAATCCAAACAAAGAGTTAAAACACAACGACAAGACGCAACAAAACAGAAACGACAAACGACAAAACAAAACGACATTAAAACGAACCCCCAAAAACAAAAAGGTCCCTCATCAGATATGAATATAAAAGTATAGTAGAGGCGACTTCCGAAATCGACGAAAATGAGCGGCGGGCATCAAACCGAAACAAACCTACAAAACAAAACACCAAAACAGACGAACACGTAACAAAAAGAAACCGACACACACACACAAAAATAGGAAAACATTTAACACAATAGTGACGAATCACTATTGGTCGACGGCGTGGTGGAGGTGGATCATGAAATGAAGTCCAAGTCCATCGAGCTCTCGAGAGCCGCATACCGATTATGCTCACCCATCCGCTGATGATATTGATTCCGCCACCGGTTCTCGCCTCCAAAGTAGTAGACGCTCATTTTGCTGATCGAATCGAGAGTAGATGTCTTGACGAAACTCTATCCATCGACCGCTAATTCATTCCTCGAACTATCCCAACTCATCACGAAAATGAGCATACGGGCATCAAACCAAACAAACCTACAAAACAAAACACCAAAACAGACGAACACGTAACAAAAAGAAAACGACACACACACAAAAAATAGGAAAACACGAACACCCAATAGTGACGAATCACTATTGGTCGACGGCGTGGTGGAGGTGGATCGCCATGAAATGAAGTCCAAGTTTCCATCGAGCCTCGAGATGCCATGCGCCGATTATGCTCACCCATCGCTGATGATATTGATTCCAAATACTGGTTCTCGCTTCTCCAAAGTCGGTTCGCTCACAAGACGCTCATTTTGCCGATCGAATCGAGAGTAGATGTCTCGACGAAACTCTATCCATGGAATAGTAACCCCGCCTCACGAACCTTGGCCGAGAAGGGAACTGGGTGATCGGATCGGCGCTGTTCAAGAGGCTCAGATCCTCTCCCGCATCGGTATGTCGATCGCCTTCTTCATCGATGCAAGAGTGGTATCAAAATCATCATGTCACCGTATGGGGATGGGATGGTCCCGCAGCTCGCTCGAGCCGCGGCGAATAGGCGATGCATGTATCTCCTCACACAGCTCTCATATCATGCCGCATGCGGTCGCCTCATTATAAGCAAACGGGCGCCAAGCTCACCGAGGTCAATCCTCTTCGATCTTATCAAACTCGCCCAGAATGTGCGTGCCTCATTACTAATTATCCTCAAATGCATAGCTAGTCCAAAGGGGAATTTGGCACAAGGTAGGCCGACACTTACGGCGCTTAAACTAATCAGCAGATGCTCCCAAATGAAGAAGGTCATTAACTCGCTTTCTTAATCACAAGCAAGTGAGGAGGAAGACCTCACCAGATTAACTTTGTTAGCATGTTCATTGTCAAGACATTGAAGGCAATGAATTTGTGCACCATTGCCAAAGTCGATCCTCGATAAACCCACTCGGCATCCCAACCGACGCACCAGCTATTAAAACCGAAAGCTCATGCCACGCCCCCGATATTAAAAGATTGAGGTACCCCGTGCACCGAGGTTGGGAACCCAAACACACCCTTCATAACCCGAGGATGACCGCATATTTCGCCTCCAACAGATTTTACACGCCATCGTACGATTCATCATCAAAACCCAACGCATAATAAAATTCAACTAACAACGGAGAATACCTGTGTAATTCCATCATAGCATACCGCAGAGGCCTAAACTCTTAAGATATTTCTTAATCTTATCCTCAAGACCCAAGCTCGCATCAAATCCCAATTAAATACACGGAGGAGTTATTTCGATGTATAAAACGACGGTGAAGCGACCTTCCACAGGATTATAGATGGGAAATGCCGTATACATGATGCTAATGTCTTCTAAAGGTTCTTCCATCGAACATCGTCATCTCGCGGATTACGCGAGCTAGATCCGCCAGATTCTTCGCACGAACCATACCGCTATCCAGTACGGGAGGCACTAGACGAGAGCAAGGTAGTGAGAGCACGGACTCAATAGAACTCATACCGGACGCAAGTGTCACCGAAACGGGACGGAGAGGAGCAAGCGCCGGACGCGGGCGAACCGCCCGTCTGTGAGGCAAGAGCGAGTCACCGGATGCGCTGAAAGCGCGGACGGAGGGTCACGAGGCGCTGTTGAAGGAAACCACGGACGCGAAGGACAAGAGCGGCACTGGTAGGGTGAACGCCGGCGAGCGCCGGACCCGAGGGTCACGGACGGAGGGCGAGCTTGGTGCGGAGGTGGCGAGCGCCGAGGACGGCGCGGACGGATCCGATCGTGGCGCTGAGGCTGGAGGAAACGCCTGACCGGAGCGGGAAGTTGGACGCGCAAGACCTGGCGGCGGCAAGCGTGGAAAACACGGACGGAGTGGAGGTGTTTGGACGAGGCACTGAGTGCACGAGGGAGGTTGAGAGAGAAAGAAATTAGGGTTAGAACCTCTCGAATAATTTATTTATACATATATATATATTTATTATTATTTTTTTTATTTTATTTTTATTTTTTTTTTTTTTTTTTTTTTTTTTTTAATAATTTCTGACCCAAAT
The DNA here is from genome assembly GCA_036937905.1 of Salvia rosmarinus. Taxonomy (NCBI): domain Eukaryota; kingdom Viridiplantae; phylum Streptophyta; class Magnoliopsida; order Lamiales; family Lamiaceae; genus Salvia; species Salvia rosmarinus. The sequence goes on from JAODLM010000599.1 coordinate 72,680, forward strand.
ACGGCTTGACGCGTCCGCTACTGGGTCACGCCTTCACCAAAAATATTTTCTCCACCCACGGCTGTAACTCGTCCTGCTACTGGGTACCTTCTCTCGCTCGAAAACAATAATCTCCACCCAATACTGGTTTCGCCCGTCTGCATCGGGTGGGCTCAGATCGCTTTTCTTCAATTTGTACCCCAACACGGTTTGGGGCGATCCGCGCCTGGGTACCCTCTCGACGGAATTTTGAGTCTTTTCTTCTCAGTATCCAACACCCAAGATATTCAATTCCAACCCCGCACTACACAAAACAAAAACAACAACACGCATAAAAACAAAAGCAAAAGAAACACGAGAAGAACAAAATAAACGGGTTGCCTCCCACGAAGCGCTAATTTTAACGTCGTTAGCTCGACCACTAAGTCCTCATTTCGACGAATTTTTTCTGCAAGAAGCTTTGCCCGACTCATTATCCAACGCTACCGCTAGGCGACAACCATATTCCGGAGAGTAAAGTGGCGCTCTTTCCACTCATCCCGACTTGTACTTTACCCCGATCTTTCTTACACTTAGACTCAAGTGGGGTCGCCTTCTCACCGCCGATTTCTTCCTTGACATCCGCACTGCAAGACCTTATTCTCGCCCAAAATATCAAGGCGAGGATAGAAAAACACGATGCAAGAGTAGAAACAAGAGAATTATCACTGCACTACTAGCACGGAATGTCTCCGCTGCACTCCAATACGGTCCAAGCTTATCAACCTTTAGTGAAATCAATTTGGGTATTTGTTGTAGCCATAAATGGCCTACCTAACAACAACGGATGTCCACTCTCATGTTTTCCATTCCCCGCCCAGCCTCTCCCCAACGCTGGCCCATTTTTCCACCATTTCCACCTCCTCCGGGTCTGCAGCTGCTCTTCAGTGGCTCTCCACCACATCTTCAACAATTGGGTCACTTTCAAGAGTAGTGACCGCGGAGCTTGATCGGGTCATGGGAAAGTCGGCTCATCCGATGTCTCTTCCACCCACTCTCAATACTGGGTCACTATCTAGAACAAAGGACCACCGACCGATCGGATTGATTGAGGTTCCTCCATTGTCGCAATAGCTCTTTGCTGTGCAGTGAACATGCCCCGCTATGCCTCCAAACGCTGAGACGAGGTGTTTGCAAGATCCATTTTGTTAAGTAACAAATCCATTCGTGGGGTGAACGAATCCTCAAATGATGACCTCTCGAGGTGGTGGTGAATAATACCCCGCCGCGGGTCGCACTCACCGCTGTCGTGGAGGTCGCTGATCCCGGGGATCATAGGCTTGATCCTCGCATCGCGGTGGAGGTGGTTGATCCCAATAGGGATTGGAGGCTTGCTGCTCATAGCCCAACGGATATTCTCGAATAGCCGAATGGGCTCCTTCTTCGCAAGAAGAATTTGCCCAATACGACGATCTCTCCTCCCCCACCGCTTGACCACATTCGCATCACTGTAACCCCGCACAATGTATACCAACAACAAAAACAAGATCACACGCACCGGGGAGAAAATAACGAAATGTAACAAAAAGAAACACAGAAAACAAACAACACAAACAATACGCCTAAAGTTTCCCCGGCAACGGCGCCAAAATTTGTTCCGACCAATTTGTTCTACTAAGTCGCTCGCAATAGTACGAGGTCCCTATAGTGTGGTAAGGTCGACCCAAGTCGAATCTCTCGAGGAAGACTTAATGGGCTTATGATGTGTTACGATGAAAGCAATAAATCTAAGTCCTAAACTTGATTGGGGTGATGATTAACTAAGATTAACAGAAATTAAGCACTAAACGATTCAAACCAAGCGCCAAGCAGCTCAATCGCACAGAATAATTCAAGAGTGTGAGATAAACTAGGTATTAGGTTCTTCGCTTGATTAATCGATTTATTGCTTGATCAAGAAATCTACCTATTCATGCAATCTTCAAACCTCAATCCAAACACTCGACTTTCGCTCCGTGGATTAAACCTAGGTTATCAAATTTCACAAATACATACACTATTAGAGTACCCGCTTCCCAGAACCTCTAACTCAATCGATTCCTATGATGCAACGATCTATCTCTCAATAATACACTAAACATACAAATTAAATAGTGATTAATCAATTACAAAATTCCTATCATGCACGATCTATCTCTCGATAATATACGAAACATAAATAATTCAATAGTGATCAAACACTCAACAATAAACCCTGGCTCAATTGGTATTCTTAATCAAACAAATCATCAATCAATCAATTTGAATCACCCAACCCTAGAAAAGAATTAGTTCATGCTCATCTCACTGGATCAAACAATTATAATTGATAGAAATCATTATTCAACAATTCAATGGAAGAAAGATCAAATAATTAATCCTTACAATCGTAATAGTCGCGATGAATCTCTTCAATCAAGTTCTTGAATCAATCCAAGGCAAAAGAAATTACAAGGAAAGCAATCTGATGAACAGTTGCGTGGGAGAGAGAACTCAAAAATTGACGGCAAAAACTAAATAATATCAAGAAGTTAGGGTTTCACGCGTTTTGAACTTATATATATAGCGCTGAGGGATCATCGCCCAAATGCGGACGGAGTCCCAATACCGAACGCGACGCCTTCAAACTAGGCTAATCGGGCACCAAAGACCGGACGCGAACTCGCCACCGGATGTGGTGCGCGTGGAACGGCTAGCGGCGGACGCAAGCCATGACGCAAGCCCTTCTCCGACGGCTTAACTCCTCGCCCGACGCCGGACGCATCGCAGTACGGACGCTGGCTGTCTCGATGGATTCTCTGCTTGACTCCCAAATCGGACGCAATCCAATACGGACGCGGGAGTCTATTGACGATCTGATTCGACACCCAATACGGACGCGGGTGTCTCTGGACGTTCTCAACAAAGCGCCCAGCACCGGACGCAACACAGCGTCGGATGCGGGCCTTCACGCGGACGTTCCACCTTTGCCAGACGCACCCAGCGCCAGCTACACCGAGTTCGGCGCTTGGGTACGTTTTTAAGCTCCAAAAGTGTAAAACGCGATCATTCCCTACATAAAACGAAAACGAACATGATTCCAATAAAAAGATATTCAAAACTAAGCAAATAGGAACCAAATCGTATCAAACAAACACAGAAAAACACAACAAAAACATGCAAAACATACATCTTAGTACTGCCTGAGTGGGCGGTATAGGGTGTATCGTGAGCCTCACTCATTATTTCGTTTAGAAGCTCAGCGTTGTCTGGAACGTATATCCTTCCTTCAAACAATAAGGCATTGTCTGATGCTTCCTGGAAATTCTTTAGTCCTTGAGTCCTTACCTTTTCTCTTATCTTTTCTAACTTTTCCTCCATCCTTTGTTTCTCTATGATTTTTTTTCTTAAATCAGACGTCAAAGTTAGTGCAGCGATACAATTCGTGATCGTCTCTGGTTGTTCAACCAATTCAATTCTCATTCTTTAAATTACTCCATGAGTTTTTCTTCCTTCGTAGGGAGACATCCTAATTTGGTTTGATTCTTACGACTTAAGGCATCGCCTACTACATTCGCCTTTCCCGGTGATAATTAATACCGCAATCGTAATCCTTTACCGCCTCGAGCCATCTTCTTTGCCTCATGTTTAGATCTCTTTGCTCGAAAAAGTATTTCAAACTTTTATGATCTCAAAGATCTCACATCTCACTCCATAGAGGTGGTATTCCGCATTTTCAAGGTACGAACCATCGCTAATTCCAAGTCGTGAGTTGGATCGCTTAGTTCATGTGGTCTAAGTTGTCGGGATGCATATGCTATCATTTTCCTTCTTGCATCAAAACACAACCTAGTCCATTCTTAGAAGCATCTCAGATAAACTATATACCCTCGTCCGCTTCCGAATCGCTAGCATCAAGCACTTGTTAACTTTTGCTTGAGTTTTTGAAACCCGCCTCACATTCTTCAGTCCAATTAAACTTGATTCCTTTTCGGAGTAGCTGGGTTATTGGCCTTGTTATTTTGGAGAATCCCTCGATGAATCTCCGGTAATAACCAGCTAGTCCTAGAAAACTTCGGATTTCATTCTGAGTTCTTGGTTATTTCCATTCTTGTACTGCTTCTACTTTGGTTGGATTCACTTTAATTCTTTCTGCAGACACGATGTGTCCAAGGAACATTACTTCTTTCAGCCAAAATTCGCATTTGCTAAACTTAGCAAAAAGCTTTTCAACTCTCAAGGATTGTAACACCGCTCTTAGATGTTCCTTATGATCCTCTTCATTCTTTGAATAGATCGTAATATCATCTATGAAGACCAAAACAACTTTGTCCAAGTATGGATGAAACACTGCTCATGAGGTCCTTAAATACGGCTGGTGCATTGGTTAATCCGAACGGCATAACTATGAATTCATAGTGGCCATATCCGGTTCGAATGCGCTTTAGGTACATCTTCCCACCGCATTTTGAGTTGGTGATAACCGACTTGAGATCAATCTTCAAAATACGCTTGCTCCTCGTGAGTTGATCAAACAGATTGTCAATCCTTGGCAAAGGGTATTTGTTCTTGAGCGCCATCTTGTTCGGGCCCCGATAATCTATGCACATTCTCAAAGAACCATCCTTTTTCTTGACAAACAAAACAGTGCCTCCCCAGGCGAAACACTAGGTCTAATAAAACCTAGGTCCAACAATTTTGAATTTGATCTTCGCTCTTCCAATTCCTTTGGAGCCATTCTCAGAGGCGCTTCGACATCGAGCCGATCCGGTTCCAAGTCGATGGTGAATTCAATTGTCTATCGAGGTAATCCCGATAGATTTTTAGAAAAACATCCGAAAATTCTCAAACAACCTCTATGTCTTCAATTTTCCTTTCTGGTTTATCTTCTCCGCTCGTGTAAACAAGATATGCATGGCATCCTTTCTTGTTTATCATTCTTCTCGCCTTCAACGCTGATATAATTGGGATTCTCTTTCCCATGCTGATCCCGTGAAAGTGCGTAGCTTCTTGTCCAGGAAAATGAAATGAAATGAAATTTTCCTTTCTTGGCAAAGAATCGTGGAATGATTTTTAGCTAACCAGTCCATTCCTAGGATTATATTTACGTCACCCATGGGTATTATGTTCAAATTATTCGCCAGAACCTTAAGTGATCCTAAAGTCAACTCTAGGTTCGAGCATATATGTGTAACAGTCATAATCCCTCCTATAGGTGAAGAGATTCTCATATCCTGACTTGCCTTTTCAGACCTAAGTTCCAACATATCTACACATGATCTTGCTATAAAGGAATGTGAAGCACCCGTATCGAACAATATTATAATGTGCGTTGAGAAGAATTCCCATACCCGCTGTGTTTCCACAGTTCTGCTCGCTTTGCCTCCGGTGTAAGGCATATATGCTCTAGCCTGGGCCGGCTGAGGCTGACGGGGTGCTTGCCCTTGTTGATTCTCCTGCTGTTGCCTTGGCGGTTGCTGCTGGCGTTGACGTTGTGATTGCCGCCTTTGTTGTTGAGGTTGCTGCCATCGTTGTTGCCGCAATTGTCACCGAGGTCGGGCTGAAATTGAATAGCCCTCAGCGGCTGGGCATTGCCGATTTGGTTCGGTCTTACAATTGTTTCCTAGCGTACTCGACAATTGTTGGCATAGTGCCCTTCATCCCGCACCAAACAATTTCCACGCCCGCCATGCACATTCCTTTGTGCGCTTTCTAAGATTTCGAGCACGGAAGAGCCCTCATCTGCTCTTGTGGGCCTCATGTCGGAGGAACAAAAGCCGCCCTTTTCCAACCCTGTCCTGGTTGTGCCATGTTTCCTGCCACTGTCGTTTATTACTCACATTCTCGCAATTTCCCATCGCTTTCCATAACTTGCTTCCCATTTCCTTTTACCCTTATCCACTATATTCGCGTCCGAATCGATGCAATTGTCTTCTGGCCTTGCTGCCTCAATATCCAGAGCTCGTCCTAGAGCCTCGGTATAAGTCAAGTCTCCATGACTGGCGAGAGACATCCTGATCTCTGGCCTTAGACCCGACCTAAACTTTTCTGACATTTTTAAATCGGTGTTAACCTGATCAAGAGCATACCTTGACATGTCGCAGAAGCACCTCATAGTCTGTTACAGACATCTTTTCCTGTTTCAACACGAAAAATTCGTGCTCCTTCCTTTTCCTATAACTTTTCGGAATATACTTGTCGTACATCTCCCTCTTGAAATCCTCCCAAGTAAATTCTTCCATCTGTTCTGCTGTAAAAATCTTCCTCGTGGCTTCCCACCAGTAGTCAGCAGGTCCATTAAGCTGAAAAGTAATGCATGATGATCGCTTCTCTGCGCGTGCATCGTAAAAAGTCAAAGATTCGTTCCATTGCCCTTATCCATTGTTCTGCTTCCTCAGGATTTCCTTTTCCATTAAAGACATGAGGGTTCTGTCTAAGAAAAAGTTCCTCTATCCTACGATCAGGTGGAGGTGGGGGTGGTATATCTTCTGGTTCCTGTACTGGGATTCTACCTCTTCCCCTACCTCTTCCTCTTCCTCTGCCCCTGATTCCTTGTTCAGGATCTTGTCTAGGTGGCATTCTGCTATATAAAACATATAATTAGCATCACACATTATTTTCATAATTTAACATATATAATATCATTATAGCCTCATTGTAAAACAACTTTAATAAAACATTCCGTCTTTGTCATACACAATTTGCCGCAAAAGCCCATTCAGGGGTCATATATAATATAAGAAAATTTTGCCTTAGGCAAGGCTGTTTTAGATCGACAGTCATTACAAACGAAAATTACATTCATACCAGCTCACATAGCCTTACAAAACATTTAGTTTTTCCTTCCATCATTTTACAAAACACATTAAAACAACATACACACTAATTATATATATACTTAAGTCTTCACCCATCATCTTCATCTGGAATCTTCCTCTTCTTCATCCTCTTGAGGATCTTCTTCCTCCTCAGAATCATCCTCTCGTGCGTGTACTCCGGATGGTCCTGCTCTGTCATCTCCTATCATATGTATGTCGCGCATCAGGCCGTAATCCTCGCACGCGGATCAGAATCGCACGTGTCGGACCGTAATGACACACGTCTCGATCAGAACCATCGCAAGGATCCGACACTCGCATCCTTGCCATCTGGCGGTAAGGCTCTACTGGAGGTGGTGGAGATGTCATCGGTGGTAGAGGCGGTAGTGGTGGATGTAAAGGGTATCCAAAAGTCAACGGAGGAAAAACAGGCGCTCCTAGTGCTCTCGGTCGCGCTGGTATGTCCACACGAGCAAGCCAGCCTCATTAAACATACACTGAGGTACTACCAGATCAACCTGTCGTGGAACCTCGGTATACAACCATTCTGGCGAGTCATCACGCCAGGTATACTCTCGCGGAGGGAGATAAGGTCCCCTCGGAGCAATTCCGTAGATATTGTACACGTACGTCAGATGACTAATAAACCTGGGCAAGTCTCCAATCAGATCATAACCGCCGAGCACACGGTAGATGTAGTCTCCGGATACCTCTCGAGCATAGTCCTCCCAATCACAGGGAAGTATGGTCAAGAGACGCTGATACCGTCGTAACTGTCACGCCATAAGCTCGAGCATTCCTCCGCAGTCGAAGGTGGTACATCGAAATTCCCTAAGTCCTCGCCACAAAGACATCCAACACTCTCGGTATGTACGCACCACTTCCCTCGGGCGTGGCGTGTGGTCCTATCCTCCTCCAAGTCAGTATAACGCATCTCCTCCATCCGTCACGATCAAAACTAGCATAAGTCAACTACTATTATCCGTTAAGCAAATAAGATAACTTAAGTACCTCATACAACTAGGATAAACTGAGCAGTCTATAAGGTAGATAAGCGTTGTTAGGTACAACATATGTCATAACTTTCTTATTCTACTTTGGAACTTATTACCTAGCAGTCATTCCCAAGGTCCATATTGTACTATAAAGTCTTTGTTCTAAATAAACTCGAACCAATTTTCAACCGACTCTTGTGCATTCTGGAGAAAGAAACAAGGTTTCAGTCCTTCATAACAAATGAAGTTCAGTGTTTTAGGAGTACGCAGGCGAAAACCATGCGCAAATCAGAGTCCTAATGAAAGAGAACGAGCTAAAAAAAATTACTGCGCAGTGTAGAAAAATTGCGCGCTCCTGCCAAGATCCGAGGCAATGCCGACGTCGAGGTCGTGCATGCTATTGCTGCTGCCTAAGTAGTACGACTACCAAGGTCTCCGTATCCAAGTCGAGAGAAGAAAAAAAAAATTCCGAAGTCAAAATCAACGGTCATATATGCTGGAGTCACAATCGATGTCGGCCATGTCGAGGTTATGATGACAATGCTGATGTCGTTCATTTCCAAAGTTGAAGTCCTTCTCGTTTATCTTTACACTCGTCATTTGCCGTTCGAGTTCGAGGCTATCGCTACTTTCGCTGCTTAGGGTCATTCTTTTGTTCTAGTGAAGGAAAGAAATTCATACGTCTAAGTTCTTTTGTAACACGTGATCATGCTTCTTACTCGTCTATGTTTTTCTTGTGATAACATATCATTCGTCATAATCCAACATGAAATTTAAAACTAACATTTCAAAGAATGACAATACAGTTCATTCATACATACATATTTCTTTGAATTCATCCTTTCAACATTGACTGTTCACATTCATTTCAAACATCATAACATCTCAAATTTTGATCACTTGGCATAACTTCTTGTTAATTTCAAAATTGAGTTTTGAAATTTTCTTAATCATAACTTTCATTTCAAGAGTTTGAGAAAGAAATAATTTACCTCATCCCGGTTGAGCTGGATGTGATGGAGTGTTGAGTATAGTCAGCGGATTTCTAGAAGTCTAGTGACTCAATCTAGACTTAATCTTGAAAGAAAATTTTGGGTTCAAAGAGCGAACTGCTCTGATACCACGCTGTCACAGCCCACCTTAAAACCTAAGGACGGATTTGGGAGGGCTGGTTGAAGGAACAGTACTTAGGGATTCATGAAATGCTAACGGGGATATATAATACGTAAATCAGCATGATTCAAACATTGTGGACATTACTAACATAATGTACTAGAAGGGCTAGACCAACAGATCCAAAAGAATACAAAAGGTCTGCAGGACTTCATCTGTTAATATCCTGTTATCACAAAACATTGTTCAAACTGCAGCGGAAAACGTGTGAATACACATATGACGATGTGTATTTAAGGTTCTTAACATATAAACATCAAAAAGCATCCTCGACTCCTCAACACTCTCCATCATCATCATCATCAACAGCTCAACCTGCACATTTAAACACAAACATGCTGTAATACCCCGTCTTTTTAAGCTTCTGTTTTGCATGGCACGTTTTTCGAGAAAAGGTCAAAAGGTTGACTTTTTGTTTCGGTGATGCGACCGTCATGAAACCTCGAGGCGTTGTGAAGAGTGTCTTATGACTAATTCATGTACACTAAGTATGCGTGTTTCGACCACCCATGAAGGTTTGGCACCGGGAAGTTATCGAAAAACCGAACTTTTCATTGGTCTTTAAAAGCATATCTTGTTTATAGTCATTGTGTCCAGTATTTTATTTCGTGTCCATGGGTACCAAGTTTGCTAAATTTGAGTCCGTTTGCAAAAGTTGCGTCATTTTTGCGTTTTAAAAAGGGTCATGCATGAAAGCATCTGCAAGCCTCGAATTTTCCTATAAATAGGAGGCTAGGGCCTTCATTTTCAACGTTCATTTCCTTCGTCTCTCTGTGTTTACGGAAGAGCCGAACAGCTCAGTGCACGCTGCTGTCAGCTGGAGGAGTGGGGATCGAGCCAGGAGGCTCGTGACGGCGCCATTCTTGGCTTCCGCCGAGCCACCACCGCCGAACAACCACCCCCGCAGCCCGCTTTTTGTTTTTGTCCTTTTCTTGTTTTGATTCCGCCTTTTAGTAGATCGTATAGCATAGAACTCGGGATTCTAAAGGACGGGCGAGAAACGGCGGAGGCTCGCCATTTCGCCAAACCGCCGCCGCCCCATTACCGCCGCCGTGGGGGCTGTTGTCCGTTTGGTGGCCGACGGCCACCTTTAGCTCTGGGTCCTTTAGGTTTTGAGTTTGAGCCATGCATTCTACTAAAGTACCGATTCCGTTTTACTTTTTCGCGTTTACGCATGTCCGGATGTTTTCCGTTGCTTGAGTTTTCTAAAAGACATGCCCTAAGTTATCCATTTTCAACGCCGCTTGTCATTCCATGTTCGTCGTTATGCATATTGCTTATGTTTCCATTTTCATGCATCGATTTTGGATGGTTTATCCTAGATCCGAGGATAGGCATCGATTTTGAAGCTTCTTCACGCTAAGATTTGAGTCAACTTGCATGCATGCATATTTGAAAGTACCCTATTATAGGTCTTGATGCCTCGAATATATTTCCTTCGCATCGAGTTGATTTGAAAACCCGAGAGTGCCAAATGTGGGTTCGAAAAGTCGAAACCCTAATTTTGCTACGATCGTCGTTTGGATCACGATGTTGCTTTGCTTTGTGGGAAGTGACCCCAAAAGTTGTTTCGCCTTGTTACAGTGTACCTACCAAAGGCGATCGGTGAAGTCATCGGATCCGTAGATATCTCTCGGTTGACGTTTTCGTCTGTTCAGGTTGGGTTATATATGCTTATTTTGAGTTATTTACTCTGATATTTCAAAATAAAACATGTACGCCGTAAAATGTTTTGTGAAATTATTACTGTTCTCTGATCCAAGATATGGTTCTATCATGGTTGTGCACGGATCTCTATTCGGTGGGTTGATCACCATCTCGAGTATTGATCATAAGGGATAGACCCCAACACGTGGTTATGGTTACGAAGGGGATAGACCCGGAAGTCCACACGAAAAAGGTAATGAGGTGGTTATGGTTCGACGGGATTGACCCTCAAGTCCACACCGAGTTAGCCTACCGGATACGTTCGGGCGTGGGCCATCGGATATGTTCCGGCCGAATGAATGTCGTGTGATGGGCTGGCGGGATAAGTTACGAGCCGTGGTTCATGGTTCTATGATGGGAGTAACAAGAATAACGGATCGGTATCGAAAATGAAAATCTATTTTGCTTACTTAGAAGTGGATTTACGGTTTAAAACCTTCTAAGGTAAGTGCTCGAACACGGCCTCATCATTCTTTTGATTTATGATAAAACCCCACTGAGTCGCTAGTACTCACCCCAAACTCTTTTCAAATCTTTTCACGTATGGAGGAGGGCTGAACGGCGCGGCCGAGGGGCTGGGCTGCGGGTTCTTCATGCTATGCTTCCGCGATGTTGCGTTATATCGTACTCGATAATTATGTATTCTTGTCCCTTATTTGCTTTCCGATTGGGAACAAGATTTGTTATGTTATTCTCACGCGAGTCTCGATATGAGCATGCTATGTGGTTGACGGTCTAGTTGACGGGATGTAATGCTATTTTGCCTTCTTGCATTACTTATAATAAACCAAGATCATGTTCTCTCGAGGTTATGATATCGATATTATTACATTGGTGGATTAATTGTGCCCTCCCCTTCGTGATATGTCCTAGTTATAGAGAGATGCTACCCGATTTCATGGTCACATCTTCTTATCATGTATGTTATATGTATCCCCTTCTTCCTCGCTTCTTAACCCCACCCCTAATCACACCCCGCATCCGTGCCTTCCTCGAATTTGGGCGTGATGCATGGTATCGAGCAATGTTCTTGGCATCTAGTTTTCATAATTATTTGATATCAAAGCAGTTCGTTTGCTTTATATCATGTGCGTTCTTGAAATTGAGTGTTTAGAACTTGTTCTTCTAAACTGTTCATCAGGTACAGCTACCCTCAGCTCACCGTCAGTCCGCCTCCTTTAAAAAGGGGATGAGGTATGTGTTTATTTGCTGATGCTTTATGTGGTTACGTGATGCTTGATATGATCTTGGTTTCATGTGTTTTGGCCTGGTAAGAGTTTACGTGATGTAAACGTGATGTGGATGAGATGTGGATGAATGGTGATGTGGATGTGGAAGTGATTGTTGATGGAACAAAAAGGGCCTGTGTGGCTGTGATGTGAAAAATCGTTTATACGATATGATGTGATTAATGTGATCACGTATGGTTGATGTAAGTCTATGTGTTTACATAGCAATATGTTGTTGATTGAAAATCTTGTTTATTTTGATAAACGAGTGCTTGTAAGTGAATCATGTATTTGCTTACGTGATTATTATGATAAATATCGATATTGATATGGATATGTGTTAACATGTGTATGAGACATGATTACCCAGATGACTGGGATGGTAAAGAAACGTGAATATTTGTTGTTGTTTTATGGTGAACTAACATGTAGGTTTATGGATATTCAGGTGGCCCAGACAACGTTGGTCGAGATCTCCTGAGAATGGATGAGCATATCCGTAAATTCGTGGAATGTGCCGGAATATTCATGAGCCATTGGGAGTATTTCGGGAAGATTTGTTGGGTTATGGAGAAAGGTTCGAGACGGTGGGAAAGTGTCGAATACTGAGGCCTACTATCGGATGACCGAAAGGCTACCGACGGTGTTGGCAACCGTGGGCGAGAAAGCAAGGACATGTGTTGTTCAGACGGGATCCTATCACGAGGCACCTTACCTTGGACTTTACTGAGTTCGCTGCTCGAGTATGGAGACAGTGGACAGACCACCGAGGTATACCATCTGAGGAGGATGTGGTTGCGAGACACCCTCGAGGACCGATCCAGATCGATGATAGGGATGATGTTCCCGAAGAGCCATTGGAAGAACAACCATCAATCAGGCGATCGCCAGTGCATCAGGATACACCAGTCACTACACCTCCATCGACGATCCTTACCTTCCGGAGGACCCGGAACGACTTTGAGGCAGGAACTTCCAGGACGAGAGATATTGTTCGTCCGACAGTGGCAGCGAAGAAGCCCAGAATCAGAATCTTCATGCCACCAAACTATGTCAGGCTGGCATCCAGAGAAGGCGACTCTGAGGAAGAAGAGGAGGACCCAGATGAGAACGAGGAGGATAGTGAGGATTCGGAGGACCCGTGATCCAGATAGCCGATGACCACGAGGTCGGGCACATTGAGGAAGGGCGCGCGAGGACAGGACTCAGTACGCCTTTCACCGACACTCGAGCGATCGAGCACACGCTTGATGGGATCATACCCACGAGAGCTTGCTTCCATGCAAGATCGCTTTTAAAGCGGCCAATTCAAGCCACGATTGGAAGGAAAGGAAGATGAGGAGAGAGAATGGAACCGACGGCGGGGAATAGTGGATGGATATGGAGGATGTGGATCTAGGTAGTCGGTGTGTCGGTGGACATCCGCAGAAGTCTGCTAGAAGCATGGATAGAGCGGCATCTTTTGACAGTGACCGGAGTCAGATTCTTTTGCTCACATCTGACCTTTTTGACTGACATACCTTGATCTTGTATTTTGACAGTCCTTCATGGACACTGAATATTACTGATACTAACGCTGTCTATGACAGGATGTTTATGTTTGATGCTTATATGTGATATGAGCTATGCCATGATGATATATGATCTATGTGATGTGTGATGATAATGTTATGTGAAATGCATAACGATGATATGTTGACATGATTGCATGATTATATGTGATCGTGCGTGATATGTGGTATATGTGATGATATGTGCTATGGGTGATGATATATGTTATGCGATGATACCGGTTATCTATGCGAAAGCGTTTCTAATGTTTCAAACGTCGGTACAGAATGCCGAGAACAAGGAATCAGAGGAACAATAACGTGGAAGAAGCCCAGGAACCACCTTTGGTTCAGCGGCATGCGATCGAGAGTTTTCGCAGGCAGAATCCCCCTACGTTCGACGGTCTCGGCGAACCGATCGACGCTGAGAACTGGATACGATCCACCGAAAGGATCTTCGAATACATCGGCTGCGAAGAAGCAGAAAAGCTGAATTGCGCGATCTTTCAGCTAACCGATGAGGCTGATTTCTGGTGGGAATCCGTGAGAAGGACCCTAACACCGTGACGAAGGGCAAGGTATACGTGGGAAGATTTCAGGAAGAACTCATGGAAAATGCGTGCTGGCGTTTCTGGTGCGCAGAAGGCAAACGAGTTCGGAATCTTCGCCGAGGAAGAAGGGCGGTCACCGAGTACGATCGCTCGCTCAATCGCCACGTCACATTATGCTACGTACACTGGTCGGCACCGAGGCTGCGAGGCGATGTGTTCGAGAGAGGACTCCGACCGAGATCGAATTTCGCTCGTCGATCGTGGAGATCGGCGTATGCACGATCCTGAACCGAGCATTAAACATGGAGTCAATGTTGCCCGTGGAGAGAACAATGCCACCGGACAGCCATCGGACGGAGGAAGAGTAAGAGGAAATGGGAAGATCGAGGAAAGGCAATCGGTGTTCCAAGGAACCAGAGCGGTCCAGTGATTCCAAGGAATCAAGACATTCAAGTGAGAAAGGCAACCTTGGGAAGGAATTTCCAACCCATGCGGTGTGGAAAAACCTTGGTGCGTAAATGCCAAAGGAATCATTTCGCGAGTGTGCAGCAAGGTAGCACCGAGTGCTATCGTTGTAAGAAGTCCGGACATTACGCTCGAGATTGTCCGTTAGGAGGCCGCAGCGGTGCCGCGTCGATGGCAAAGATCCAGCTCCGCAGAGGCGTAATCATGCTCCGCCGAGGACAAACAACGGAGCAGAGGTCACCCTAGGCCAAGAAACCAAAGGCCACCGCAGAAGCAAGGGTGTACGCCTTGAATCAGCAATGAGCAGCTCAAGCTCCCAAAATCTTGCGGTATAATCCATATGAGTGATATACCCGTTTCGCTTTGTTTGATACAGAGCCTCACATTCTTCGCTTTAAAATCGCGTGTGAGAGGTTGGGTTTGGTACCCAAGAAATCACAGAGTACCGGAAATTAGCATCCCATCGAAGTGCTAAAGGCAAAAGAGATTTGCCGTAACCGTGAGGTAGAAATCATGGAGCGTAATGTCCTTGTCAATTGCATGTCATCGAATGGAAGATTTTGATGTCATCTTTGGCATGGATTGGTTGGAAAAGCACATGGCAACTATACGTTATCTCGAGAGAGAAGTTGCTTTTCGAACAGCCGAAGGAGTGGAAGTTTGTTTCCACGACATAAGAATGGGTGTTTGCGTGCCAATGATCTCAAAGACCGGGCGGTGAGGATGATCAGAAGGAAGTTGTCAAACTTTCTTGGTAAGTTTGACAAGGCACGATGAACGCCTTGCGATTGCAAGAGGAGCCGTGGTGTGTGAATATCCTGACGTGTTTCCGAGGACTTGCCAGTTTACTCTTTGATAGACAAGTGGAATTCACTATTGATTTGGAACCGTGAGCAGCACCGAGATCAAAGGCACCATATAGAATGGCACCTAAAGAATTGCAAGAACCGAAAGCGCAGATTGCGAGGCGTTGGATCTAGGTTTTATCCGACCTAGCGTGTCGCCGTGGGGAGCGCCAGCCTGTTCGTCAAGAAGAAGGATGGGTCAATGCGGATGTGCATTGACTACGAGAGTGAATAAGGCGACGATCAAGAATGATATCCTCTTCCAAGGATCGACGATCTTTTCGACCAGCTCGAGGGAGCGAGTGTCTTCTAAGATCGATTTGAGGTCGCTACCATCACCAAGATCGTGAAGGAGGACGTTACGAAGACCGCGTTCAGGGCGAGGTATGGGCACTACGACTTCATCGTGATGCCGCTTGGTTTGACCAATGCGCCAGATTTTCATGGATCGATGAATCGAGTTTTCCATCAAGATCTGGATAGTTTCATCTTGGTTTTATCGATGATATTCTCGTCTCATTCCAAGAATGCGAGTTGCATAGAGAACACCTTCGCATCCGTCGAAACGTTACGACGAGAGGTTGTATGCCAGTATAGTAAGTGCGAAGTTTTGGCTCAAAGAAGTGATGTTCCTTGGACACATCGTGTCTGAAGGAATCAAAGTCGACCCAAAGAAGTTGAAGCGGTAAATGGCGGAAGGTTCCGACTAATGCCAATGAGGTTCAAGCTTTCTAGGCTTGGCGGATATTATAGACGTTTCATCAAGGGTTTTCGAAGTTGGCAAGGCCGATGACGCAATGTACCGTGAAAGGAATCAAGTTTTCATGGTCCAAGCTTGTGAAGCAAGTTTCAAGAGTTAAAGAAGAAGCTAACAACCGCCCAAAGTTAGCCGTGCGGAAGGGAACGATGGGTTTGTGGTCTACACCGATGCATCCAAACTTGGTTTGGGTTGCGTTCTCATGTAACGAGAAGGTTATAGCTTACGCGTCTCGTCAGTTGAAACCGCACGAGTTGAGTTACCCAACTCATGATCTGAAGTTAGCGGCAGTCGTTCATGCGTTGAAGATTTGGAGGCACTATCTCTATGGAGTTAAGTGTGAAATCTTCACGGATCACAAGAGCCTAAAGTACTTCTTTGAACAAAAAGAGCTGAACATGAGGCAAAGGAGATGGCTGGAGTTGGTGAAGGATTATGATTGCTCTATCAGTTATCACCCGGGGAAAGCCAATGTCGTAGCAGATGCCCTTAGTCGCAAATCGAGAGCGAAGTTGGGATATCTTCTTACGAGAGAAAGAGCTTATTCGAGATTTCGAGAAGCTCGACCGAAGTTATTCACCGCGGAATCGGTGCAAGGATTCATCGCGACTTTGACAACCGAACCGGACACGAGAGAAGCCATCGTGAGTCTTGTGAGGAGACGAATTCACGGAGAAGATGCGTTTGAAAGCAAGGCTAGAAGATAGCAAGGGTTCACTAAGCGAAGGATAACGCGCTACTATTCCGAGGAAGGTTATGTGTGCCACTCAATAGGGAATTGAGAGATAAAATCATGAGTGAAGCTCATGAGGCACCGTATCTGACTCGTCCAGAAGCACCAAAATGTACGTAGAGACCTTAAGAGGAACTTTTGGTGGGAAGGGATGAAAAAGGATGTAACGCGTTTGTGGAGCGTTGTTTGGCTTGTCGCCAGTGAAAGCAGTACACCAACGTCCGTCAGGATTGTTGCAACCGCTACCAATCCCAGAATGGAAATGGGATCATATCGGTATGGATTTTGTGGTGAGTTTTCCAAGGTCACGAGAGAAACACCGCTATATGGGTTGTCGTCGATAGACCGACGGCGAGCTCATTTCTTACCGATTCGGATGACGACGGGTTGGATAAGCTTGCTCGCCTTTACGTCAAAGAAATCGTGCGGTTACATGGTGTGCGGTATCAATTACGTCGATCGTGACCCGAGGTTCACGCCAAGGTTTTGGAGGAGTCTGCAGAAGCCATGGGGACCAAGTCAATCTTAGTACATTCCATCCTCAAACGGACGGTCGATCGGAAAGGACGATTCAGGTTTTGGAAGACATCTGCGGCGATCGTGAGCCGACGAGGAGGAAATTGGGAAGAGATACTACCTTTGGTAGAGTTTGCCTATAACAACAGCTTATCGAGCCACCATAGAATGGCTCCCCATGAAGCCGTTATGCGGAAGGAAGTGTCGATCGCCACTTTATTGGGACGAAGTGGGCGAGAGAAGATGTTAGGACCGAGAGATGGTTCAGCACGGTCGAGGTTTCGATCGAGATCAGCGAAGGATCAAGGAAGCGCAGGATGCGTAAGTCCTATGCGGACAAGCGTCGTCACGGATCTTCGATTCATGATCGGAGATCGCTTTTTCCTTAAGGTTTCCCCGACAAGAGGAGTCGTTCATTTTGGGAAACGAGGTAAGTTACGACCAAAGTTCATTGGACCTTTCGAAGTTCTTGAGAGAATAGGCCCCGCTGCCATAGATTAGCTTTGCCGCCAGCATCGGAGATGTTCATGACGTGTTTCACGCTTCTCACCGAGAAATACGTGTTCAACCCAAAACACGTGATCAAGCATGACCAAGTGGTTCTTGCTCAGGATCTGAGTTACGAGGAAAGGCCGTGGCTATCTTGGAACGAAGTCGAGGAGTTGAGGAACAAGCGATTCCGCTGGTAAAGGTGTTGTGGAATTACCACGGAGAGGAGGAAGCTACGTGGGAGTTGGAAGACAAGTTCAGGGCTCAGTACCCTGAGTTGTTTTCTCCACGTGTTTGAAATTTCGGGATGAAATTTTTCTAAGGAGGGAGGGATGTAATACCCGCCTTTTAAGCTTCTGTTTTGCATGGCACGTTTTTTGAGAAAAGGTCAAAGGTTGACTTTTTGTTTCGGTGATGCGACCGTCACGAAACCTCAGGCGTTGTGAAGAGTGTCTTATGACGAATTCATAGACACTAAGTATGCAGGTTTTCGACCACCCATGAAGGTTTGGCACTTCGGGGAAGTTATCGAAAAACCGGACTTTTCATTGGTCTTTTAAAAGCATATCTTGTTTATAGTCATTGTGTCCGGTATTTTATTTCGTGTCCATGGGTACCAAGTTTGCTAAATTTGGAGTCCGTTTGCAAAAGTTGCGTCGCTTTTGCTTTTGAAAAAGGTCATTATGCAAGAAATGTGCAAGCACTCGAATTTTCCTATAAATAGGAGGCTAGGGCCTTCATTTTCAACGCTTCATTTCTTCGTCTCTCCGTGTTTACTGGAAGAGCCGAGCAGCTCAGTGCTGCTGCGAGAAGCTGGAGGAGTGGGGATCGAGCCGGGGAGGCTCAGCGGCGGCGCCATTGCACTGCTGCCGAGCCACCACCGCCGATCAACCACCCCCCGGGCAGCCCGTTTTTCTGTTTTTGTCCTTTTCTTGTTTTGATTCCGCCTTTTAGTAGATCGATAGCATAGAACTCGGGATTCTAAAGGACGGGGTGAGGAACGGTTGAGGTCGGCCATTTCGCCAAACCGCCCGCCCATTACCGCCGCCGTGGTGTGTGGGTCGCCGTTTGCGGCCGACAGGCCACCTTTGCCTCGGGTCCTTTAGGTTTTGAGTTCGGGCTATGCATTCTACTAAAGTACCGATTCCGTTTTTACATTTTTGCTTTACGCATGTCGGATATTTTCCGTTGCTTGAGTTTTCTAAAGGAAGACATGCCCGGTTATCCATTTTCAACGCTGCTTTTCATTCCATGTTCGTCGTTATGCATATTGCTTATGTTTCCATTTTCATGCATCGATTTTGGATGGTTTATCCTAGATCCGAGGATAGGCATCGATTTTGAAGCTTCTTCACTAAGATTTGAGTCAACTTGCATGCATGCATATTTTGAAAGTACCCTATTATAGGTCTTGATGCCACGAATATATTTTCCTTTTGCATCGAGTTGATTTGAAACCCGGAGAGTGCCAAATGTGGGTTCGTAAAGTCGAAAACCCTAATTTTGCTACGATCGTCGTTTGATCACGATGTTGCTTTGCTTTGTGGGAAGTGACCCCAAAAGTTGTTTCGCCTTGTTACTGTGTACCTACCAAAGGTCGATTGGTGAAGTCATCGGATCCGTAGATATCTCTCGGTTGACGTTTTAATCTGCTCGAGTTGGGTTATATATGCTTATTTTGAGTTATTTACTCGATATTTCAAAATAAAACATGTACGTGGTAAAATGTTTTGTGAAATTATTATCGTTTCTCGATCCAAGATATGGTTCTATCATGGTTGTGCACGGATCTCTATTCGGTGGGTTGATCACCATCTTGAGTATTGATCATAAGGGGATAGACCCCGAACACGTGGTTATGGTTCTAAAGGGGATAGACCCCTGAAGTCCACACGAAAAAGGTAATGAGGTGGTTATAGTTCTGACGGGGATTTGACCCCTGAAGTCCACACCGAGTTAGCCGGCTGGATACGTTCCGGGCGTGGGCCATTGGATATGTTCCGGCCGAATGAATGTCATGTGATGGGCTGGCGGGATACGCCCGAGCCGTGGTTCATGGTTCTATGATGGGAGTAACAAGAATAACGGATCGTGTATCGAAAATGAAAAATCTATTTTGCTTACTTAGAAGTGGTTTACGCTTTAAAACCTTCTAAGGTAAGTGCTCAACACGACCTCATGATTCTTTTGATTTATGATAAAACCCACCGAAAGTGCGCTAGTACTCACCCCAAACTCTTTTCAAATCTTTTCACGTATGGAGGAGGCGGACCAGGCGACGAGGGTGGAGCTGCGGGTTCTTCATGCTATGCTTCCGCGATGTTGTGTTATATACGCACTACGATAATTATGTATTCTTGTCCCTTATTTGCTTTCTCGATTGGGAACAAGATTTGTTATGTTATTCTCACGAGTCTCGATATGAGCATGCTATGTGGTCGACCGATCAGTCGACATGATGTAATGCTATTTTGCCTTCTTGCATTACTTATAATAAACCAAGATCATGTTCTCCGAGGTTATGATATCGATATTATTACATTGGTGGATTAATTGTGCACCCTCCCTTCGTGATATGTCCTAGTTATAGAGGAGATGCTTGCCGATTTCATGGTCACATCTTCTTATCATGTATGTTATATGTATCCCCTTCTTCCCCGCTTAACCCCACACCCTAATCACACCCCATCCGTGCCTTCCCTCGAATTGGGCGTGACACGGCTGAGTACAAGAATGCACTCGGTGGACTCATGCCAAAAATATTTTAACATTTTTAAATTACACCGCCACATCATGGTAAGACATAAGTGTTTTATTTGAAATGTCTTATGCTTACTAAATCATTTTCATCGGTTCATAAACATTTGCTTGGCAAGCATTTTACTTGCATGTATGATCCATATCCTTATCCTCATAACATTATCATTTAACGCCGTAGAAGGAGGCCTCCCCACGCGTCATTGTGACCGACCGTGAATTGTCCTTACAAAGACACAACACCATTAGGTGTACACGCTAATCCTAGATGTATAAGCGCTTCCCAAGATAGGATCCGATATCGATTTCATTCATAAGTTGGAAGCTATCCAACACATTCATACCATTCATTCGTGATAGGATACATACATAAAACATAAAAAATTTGGCAGGTAATCTAGTAAACATTTTATCAACATTTCTTGATATAAGCATCGTAAATAAAATCATTTGAGAAAACAGCAAAGTCATGTTTTGTTTAGATAAGAAAGCCCACCTGGACTATTTGATCGTCTTTAATTCGATTACTCTTCAACGTCCGATTAAATCGCGTCGCGGCCCACACCTTTACGTAAAAGCGATGTTTAGTACGTCGTTCATGTTTTTCGAGACTTTCAAGGTCTAGAATAAACTTCGATATTCTATATCGATATAATTTGAATTCCTTAACGAATTCAATACTGCTCAATCACGTATTTTAACTAAACCTTTCTCGCTCTTCGAGATATGTTCAACTATTTCGCTTTAACCTTCGTGTTTAAACGCTCAACGCATTTCATATCGTTTTTCGATACAAGGATTTCAATTATGAAATCTTTTCTCATTAATGAGATTTCCATATAATATTTAATATGTCTTACACGATTAGAGTATTAATCGAACGATATACGACGTTGATTTCAAAAGTCAACAATTTTGACTTTTATTAGTAAATTCTTTACTAATTCATATTCTTAGTAACCAATCAACATAAATCGATTTTCAATCGATTTCTTTTAAAGAGTCCTAATTCTCGATTTTCACGCAAATCGATAAACTCTATTAGTATCTTTCTTAAATATTAATCAATTTATTCATTAAGCATTGTATTTCATTTATAACGTTATTTAACATAACGTTTCGTCATAAACATAGTATTCTATGTTTATAAAATTTTATAAAATTAAATTATGTCTAAAATAATTTTTAGACATATAATTGTAATATTCCGAAGAAACGAAAGCCTTCTTACGCTATTTAAACCCGTGAATTAGGGTTTTGCCGTTTATTATTTTGGAAAGACATCGAATATTGATTCGATTCAGTAACGAAGTAACGAATTCCTTATTATATTCACTGAGAAATGTGAATTAAGGAATAGAATGTCATGAAGTAGTTCGGTAGTATAATTTTAACGTCGATTACGTATCGAACGTCAGAATTTTATGAAATTTTTGTAAGCAGCGAAGCTTGGAATTAATTTCCATGTTAAATGGAATATTATTTATAAAGTAAGTACGAACTTACTACGACCATTTTGAGATGAGTCGATTATTAACGTTTTGAGACGTTTTGAACGTCAACGTCTAGAGACGTTTTGAAAAATGGGTTTAATGATCAGGAAATTATAATAATTAATTTCCTATGATTATTTTATATAATTAGAGTATTATTAAGCATTAAAATCAATACTAAAGCATGAAGAACTCGATAGTGATCATTTATTTATTTTCGAAACCCTAATTCGAAAAACTAGGGTTTTCTCACATGAAATGATACCATTAAATTATCCTATGTTATAATTTATTATCTAAACCATATGTTATGACATATATATGTATATATGGCACGAAAATGACTTATGTACCCTTATGAAATTGATAGAGCCGTGACCTATGTTTTTATAGCATAATTCACGCCTTTTGCTACATGTTTTGCTATGTGATGTTTTAATTATTCAAATGGCATGTATTTATACGTATGAGTCATACCTTGATTAATACATAGTATTTATTGTACAAAGAAAATAAAAACACCCCTTGGAACCATATTATGCGCCGGCTACACCCTCTTGTACAAGCATGAATTATTCCTTTTCAATGCCCAATCCAATGAGAGGCTTTTAGCTCTCACTAATCATCACTAACCCACTACTTAGAGGGCTGCCAATTATTTTAATATTTGTGTGTGTGTGCAGCCGTGTAAAGAGAGGGAGAGATATAGGGGAGACTCTTCCCCTTCACTTCATTCACTCATTATACTCTCTCAAACATCACAACACTCAACACTCTCACATTTCCTCTCCATTTTTGCTGCCAATAGCCGACGCCTCTCTCCCCCATTTTTGAAAATATTTTTCTTCTTCCTTTCCTCTCCATTCACAAAGCTTGATACCCCATACCTTGTTCTTTGAATCCATTCTATTCCAAAGGTAAGAATAGCCCATGGTTTCGATTTTTACTCTCATTTTTACAAAAAAAGTCGAAGCATGTTCTTAAGTGTATGTATATGTTTTTAATGTTCTTGTGTATGAGATATAGTTGATATATATGTTCTTGATGATTTTTGTTTACAAAAATAAGAAAATGCATGTTAGGATGGGTTTAAGTTATTGCATGTGAAATATTTGAAAGGATCTAGCCAATATATATTAAGATTGAAGCATAGATCTTGTTAGAAATTTATTTCGAAAATGCTATAAAAAATTTTGTGATGACCGATTGTTTTTTTTAAAATTTATTTTAAGGATGGATTATTGATCTATGATATGATAAGGGTTCATAGTGATTTATTTGGAATTTTTAGAAAATCTATGCCCTATTTTTGTAAAATACCGTGAGCTTTAAATATATACATCTTGGTGTATGATTTTTATTTTAAACATGCAATGGTATATTAATGCTTTAGGACCTTGATTATGTGTTCCATGAATTTATTAGAATTTTTGAGAACCAAATGCATTATTTTTCAAGAAGGACCGAAGCTTGTTTAAATTGTATCTTGGTGTATGATTTTTATGTTGAACATGCAATGGTATATTGATGATCTAGTACCTTGATTATATGTTACATGATTTTGTTGGAATTTTCGGAAATCAATTACCATTTTAAATCAAATAAACCGTGAGCTTCAAGCTCAACTTTGGTGATGATTCAAATGGTTTTTGATGAATGTATGATGTTATATTGTTATATTATAGTGTATAAGCATGGTGTAGAATTATTAGAATTTTTGGAAACCAAATACCCATTTGAATTCAAAAAAAGCCGAGAGCTCATGCTCCATAAGTTGATGATTCAAATGGTTTTGGTAAATGATATGATGTTATATTGTTATACTATAGTATTTGAGCATGGTATAATTTTGTTGGAATTTTTACAAAGTGTTTGGTAATTATTTTGAAATTACCGTGAGCATAAGGAATTAATTCCTTGATGAATAAATTTTTTATGATGGACTATAGGTTATAAATGTGTTATATATTAATGTCGAGGCCTTGTATTAATTGTATAAAATTTTTGAGAATTGTTGGACAATTATTTGAAAATGCCGTGACCTTTTAAAATGAATAAAGAGATGATCGAATGTTATATGGATGATATTAATACATATTAATGACCATAGTGTATAATAATACACTATATGAAATTAGAAAAATTTTGGAAATCATTTGGTAATTTTCCATAGTTACCGAGAGTTATTAAAGATTTATAGGGATTTTTAAATCCTTTTTAATTAAGTTTAATACATTATATGTATAAATATTATTTTAGACATATTCAAATTTTATAAGAATTTATAAACATAGATTACTATGTTTGTGACGAAACGTTATATTTAATAACGTTATCAATGAGATAAAATGTTTAATGATTAAAAGGATTAATATTTAAGAAAAATATTAATAAAGTCCATCGATTTTCGTGACAAATCGAGAATTAGGACTTTACGAAAAGAAATCAATTGAGAATCGATTTATTATATGAATTAGTAAGAAATTACTATTGAAAGTCAAAATTTTTGACTTTTTTTAAGTCAACGTATGAAATACGTTCGATAAATACGCTAATACGCGTAAAATATACTAATTAGGTAAAGAAACCTCATTAGTAAGAAAAGATTTCATAATTGAAATCCTTATATCGAGAAACGATAAATCGTTGAACGACCAAACCGTAAGGGTTAAACGAAATAGTTGAACGTGTGCTCAAGAGCGAGCTGTTTGATTGAAATCGTAATTGAAAACGTGTCGAATTCGTTATGAATTCAGTTTATATCGATATAGAATATCGAGTTTATTCTGAACTTTGAGAGTCTCGAGAAACGTGAACGACGTACTAAAACATCGCTTTCACGTAAAGGTGTGGACGCGGACGCGACGGCCGGACATTGACGAGAAATCAAATTAAGAATTCGAGTTAAGACAAACCATAGTCCAGGTGGGCTTCTTTTCTAAACCAAAATGTGACTTCGCTATACTTTCCAAATGAATTTATTTATGATGCTTATTTCAACTGTTGTTAAAATGTTTACAAGATTACCTGCCAAAAATGTTTATGTTTTGTGTATGTATCCTATCCATGAAATGTTATGAATGTTGTTGGGTAGCTCCCAACTTATGAATGAAATCGATATCGGATCCTATGCTGGAAGGATAATACCTGGCTAGGATTAACGTGTACACCTAGGTGACTGTGTGCTGTAAGGATAATTCACGGCCGGTCACGGCGTCGTAGAGGGAGGCCTCCTTCACGACGTTCGAACTATGATGTTATGATGAAAGGATAAGGGATATGGATCATACACGCAAGTAAAAATGCTTGGCCAAGCGACTTTTATGAACTGATGAAAATATTTTAGTAAGCACAAGACATTTCAACTAAAACCCTTGTGTCTTACCATGATGTTGGCAGTGTAATTCAAATATGATAAAATATTTTCGGCATGAGTCCACCGAGTACATTATTGTACTCGACCGCATGTTTGTTTTTAAATGTGCGGGTTGAGCTCGATGATGATGATGATGGAAGAGGTGTTGAGAAGTCCAATGTCCTCGATGTTTTGATAAGACATGTTAACCTCAATACATATCGCCATATATGTATTCACACACTTTCCGTTGCAACCTCAATTTATTTTATGTTATGTATGATGATAAGATGATATGAACTGTTGAAGTCCTTCAGATCATTAATATCTTTTTTCTTAATGTTGGAGGTAAAGCGACATACACTGTTGAGGTCCGTCGGATCATTGCTAATCTTTGGGTGCGATGGTCTAACCCACCGATTTGATATGTTATCAACGGATGTTATGTTCAAAGCATGTTAGTTTACATTTGATATGCATCTTTATAATAGCCTTTGTGAACACTAAATACTATTCCTAGTATTAGTCCGCTCCATCCGTGTTATCCTGAGTGGGTCGTGATAATAACATATTATTATTCTTGATTAAAAAGGATTTAAAAATCCTTATCCTTAACATTATAGCTCACGGCTATATGTTCAAAATTTCCCAAACTTGTTCCAAAATTTCTCTAAATTCATATAGTGTATTATTTTACACTATGGTCATTAATATGTATTAATATTAATTATAGAAAATTTGAGCATCCACAATTAAATCCTTATAGGTCACGGCATTATTTTAAAAATTGTCCAATAATTCTCAAAAATTCTATATAATTAGTACAAGGTCCCAACATTAATTTGTAACACATTTATAACATATAGTCCATCATATTCCATTTCTTCATCAAGGATTAAAATGTCCAAGGTCACGGTTCTATCCTCAACATATACCAAACATTTTATAAAAATTCCAATAAAAATACACCATGCTTATATACTATAATATAACAACATTACATCATAATATTCATTAAAAATAATTTAATCATCATCATTCTCAACTTGGAAGCTCACGGTCTTTTTGAAAGAAAATGAGCAATTAATTTCCAAAAATTCTAGTTAATTCATGTAATACATAACCAAGGTCCTAGATCACTAATATACCATTGCATGTCTCAAAATAAAATTGTACACCAACATAGGATTTTCTTTTGGTTTCGGTATTTTCACAATAATACCATAGGATTTTCCAAAAATTTCAAATAAATCACTATGAACTTTCATAATATCATAGAACAAAAATCCAACCATAAAATAATTTCTAAAAATTTCCGATCATCACATAATTCTCATAACATTTTCGAATTAATTTCTAAACATGATCTATGCTTCCATTTATCATGCTACACATTTTTAATGCATGACTTACCATAAGTTAGCAAAATTTTGAGATCAAACACACATGCATAACATTTTGAAATCAAGAACACCTACTTATCCCTAGGTCAAACTTAACATGCATTAGCTAATTTTTACAAACAAGAACACTAGGAACACATGCATTAACAAAATCTTACAATCAAGAACACATGCATTCACATAGATCAAACCTTTCGAAATTTTTGTAAAAAGTAAAGGATAATCGAAGCCTTGTTCGATTCTCACCTTCTAATGTGGTATGGATTTAAGGAGAAATGTGTATAGGCTAAGCTTTGGTGAAGGTGAAGAGGATGAATACTCAAAATTTTTCAAAGGGGAGGGAGAAGCTCGGCTATTTGCAGGTTTTGGGAGAGGATGAGAGTGTTTGAGAGTTGTTCAAAGTGTTGAGTGAGTGGAATGAGAGGAAAAAGAAGGATCCACTCTTAATATCTCTCTCTCACTCTCGGTCCACACACAAATGAATAAATAAAAATATGGAAGCCTTCTCTAATAGTGGGTTATGACTCACTTAGTGATCATGATATGGAGTTAATACTCCTTACACCATGTTGGACCTTGAACCACTCAAGGGCATGCAATATTGGTACAAGAACCGACGGCTCTTAGTGGGTTCAAGGGAATGATTTTGTTTAATTCATGTATTAATACTATATATTAATCAAGATACAAATCCTCAATCTAAGATCATGTCATTTGATTTATATTAGATTAATGTATAACATAGATACCACTTGAATAATCAAAACACCACATAGCATAGTGTATACCAAAGTAACGTGAATTATGTCATTTATAACATAAGGTCACGGCACCTATTGTTCACAAGTGATACATATTTTATTTTCATGTTATTAATAGATACATATCATAATATATGTCTTAGCTAATAATTTATACCATAAGAAATATTAATGGTATCATTTATCGAGAAAACCTAATTTTCGATTTGGGTTTTCGAAAATTAGCAAATTGTTCAATAATGAATCCTTAGTGATCTAGCATTGATTTAATGCTAAATAATACTCTAATTATATAAAATTATCATAAGAATTTAAATATTATAATTCCTTGATCATTAAACCCATTTTTCAATTCATCTCTAGACGTTAACGTTTGAAACGTCTCAAAACATTAATTATTGAATCATCTCAAAATGGTCGTAATAAGATCGTAATCACTTTATTAAAAATATTCCATTGATAATGGAATTTAATTCTAAGCTTCGATACTTCGAAAATTTCATGAAATTTTAACTATCGATATGCAATCGACGTTAAAATAATACTGCCGAAATACTTAATAACCTTATATTCCTTAATTCACAATTCTCAATGAATATATAATAGGAATTCGTTACTTCGTGATTGAATCGAAATCATTGTTCGATCAATTACTAATTCTATTATTACGGTGAAACCCTAAATTACTGATGTAAATATCGTAATTAGGCATTTGTTTCTTCGGGATATTACATCCTCCCAGCCGACGCTCACTCCCGAGCGCCCGCTCCAGCGCCCGTTGCTTGTCCACCCGGCGTTCGTTCCACCAATCGCCCAGCGCCACATGCCTTGCCCGCGTTCGTCAACTGGCGCTCGATTCCGCGCGAGCGTTCACCATTTCCCTCGCACGCTCTTTTTCTCTCGGCGTTCGTTTTGTTTGGTAGAAATAGTTCCCAACCGGCGCTCGGTCCACTCCAGCGCTCAGTATCAATACAGAATGATTTTTGAGCCGGCGCTCACCTCCAAACCGGCGCTCAGTTTCACTTTATATAAATATATGTGCTAGGTTAAAATAACGGGTTCGGAGTTCGTAGCTCTCGCCCAATTTTCTTTTGGCGCGGCAGTGGTCGTTCTTCACCATTGATCCTCGTGAGCTTTTCAACGACGACACATAGGCAGATAAATCTAGTTTTAATTCCTATTTTCGGTTTCATCATTGAACATTTTGTTTATCAATTTATGCTTTGGATTTATCGCTTTATTGGAATCAATTTCATAGTTTATTGTTTGATGATTATTGTTGAATTCAATTCCATAGTGATGATGGATTATTTTCGTGTTTCCATCAATTTATATTGCTTTGATTTATCCTGCTTTCGATTAATTCTTATTCTTGTTGGTTGATTGATGATTATGGTTTATTTGCAATTAGATTTAGATTAGGGCTTCACAAACCCTATAAATTGGATTGCTATTGCTTTTATTTATTGCTTTCATAGTTCAACTAGGGGTTGACAACCCCTGGTTTAGATTTATTGCTTTATTAGTTTAGCTCGGGATTGACAACCCCTGGCTTAGGTTGTCGTGTATTTCCGTATTTCAATTCTCGTATGTTTCAAACCCTCGTTGGTATTAGAATGTTTAGATTTAATTGCTTTACATGCTAAACACGAACAATAGCCCTGTTAAGTTTTCCTTGAGAGACGACTTGGGTTAACTTATCACGCTACAATTACCTCGTACGATTGCGAGTGAATTTGAGTGTGTTTTTAGCTCGATCAGTATGGTGGAGCCTTGATATTCCAGCTATGAAGCACACGCTCACACTCTAGCCCTGTTTCCGCCATCTACTTTCAGGGAAGTCTCCTCTTCTATTGGCCATTTTATGTTATTAATGTCTTGAGCACTGGGGACAGTGCTCGAATTTAGTGTGGGGGAGATTATTTGGTTTTGTGTGCGTATCGTATCTATTTGCATGCTTGGTGATGTGCCTTTGTGTTTATTTTGATCTATTGGACTCAAGCTTTTTGTCTATGCGAGTAAGTTAGGATTTTGATTTGTGCAACTGAACTCTGTGGTATTGGTCAAGCCTTGATGTTATCCCGTTTCTCTTGTTGATATGTAATTAAAGTGTAATGTGAATTGACGAGATTGTGTGAATTGATTTGAAATCGGAAGTTATTGATGTGATTTATCCGACACTAATGCTTAGGGGTAGTGTTAACAGTGTGGTTAGCTATATACTTGTTTCTTTTAAATAATAAAAAAAGAATGAAAATGAGGAGAATGAAAACTCTAGTATATTGTTGAGATTGTTGAAATGGAGGATGAGATTCTGCCCCTCTTCCTCATAAATTGAGAAATGGGCATGGGAAACCAGGATAGGAGACTCGAGTTCATCGAGAGTTCACCTTTCGAACATTGTTCCAAAAACTATTAATACTTTGTATGTTATTAAAGGAAACTTGTTGCTAAAAGGGACCACTTTAGTTAATTCACCTCTATCGGAGAGTTGGGTCTGAGCAAAAATAACCTACTTGTTTATTTGATATTTTTACAATCTTAGATTTGTTTCACGTTAAGTTTGAATAGGTTTTCACCGAGTTTGGGGGAAAGACATTAGGGGTTTGATTGATTAGAATAAGAGTGAAGTGCATTAATTATTTTTCTACTCTTATTAGTATGGACTTTGCTTGAGGACTAGCAAATGGAAAAGTGTGGGGGAATTGTTTAGCATGAATTTGTGCTTTCTTGGTATTGTTTTGCATGTTGTTTTTAGTGGTTTGTCCTACTTATGCCGTCGTTTTGATTAGTATTTATCGATTCGGACTTATTTGGTTTGTTTTGATATTTTGTAGAAAAACGGCATTAAATAGGATGAAATGGATCTGCCAAGAGTTAATTTTATTGAAAAGCATCTCGATAGGAGTCTGTAGGAGAAAAAAGATCGCAATTTGGAGCTCAGACGAGGAAGAACGGAACGAATCGTCATAGTCGCGCATGCTCGCACGTCGCCCAGCCACGCCTCGCACGTCTAGCATATCCGGCGCCTTCCTTCCCACCAGCTCATCCAGCGCATCAACGCGTTCGTCTCGCCCAAAGACGGATCTCGTTCGACGTTTGCCCCAGCGCCCACTCCGCCGCCCGGTAACTTCACCCGACGCCGACGCGCGATGCCGCTTCGCCTCATCTTCCTCACGTTCATGCCTGGCGCTCGCTTTTTCATCATCGCCTCATCCGATGCTCAAGGCGGCGCCTGCTCCCACCATCGCTTGCACTCGCCCATCCGGCGCTTTCGTGCCCATGGCCACCTCCGTGCCGCCTGTTCCCTTTTCGCCCGCCTCGACGCCCACGCACAAGACCGCTCCAGCCTCGCCACTCGCCTGCATCCGATGCTCCATGCGAGTGCCGTTCAGCGCCAGCTCAACCGGTGCTCGATGCACGCTGCACGTTCACCGCCTTCATCCGGCGCCTGGCAACGCAATGCTCGCTCCATCCTCGCCCGGCTCATCCGCGCTTCGTGCCAAAGACCCATTTCCGCACACGCACGCGTCATTCTTTTTTCTCGCACGCCGACGCATTTCCCGCCACCTACTTTGCACGCCCGCCTCTTCGAGCTGCGCTCACTTATGAGATAGTAGCTCCTCATCCACGAGAGCTCGTTCGCCGAGCGCTCACTTTGGGAACATAAGCTCGATCCGCACTCTCTCATCCACAACCGAACTCACTCACTTAATATATATATATACGCATAACGCGAGATTAGGTCATGCACTCGCCTAATTTTCTCGTGAGGCACCGCTTTTCTTCGCTTCTTCTTTCGGTAGCTTGAGCGACAACGATATAGAAACATGAGTAATTCCTTTTGTTTATTCCATCGATTATTGCACTTTAATTTATAATTTTGTTGAATTCCTTCGATCATTTACATGCTTTGATTATTGCACTTTATTTTATCATTCTGCTGATTTTCTTTGATCGATTTACGTGCTTTGTTTTGAGATTATTGTTGACTCAATTTAATAGTAGACATTGAATTATTGGTTGCTTGATTGATTCTGCTTTCTCCCGGCTTTTAGATACATTTACGTTCTATGCAATTGGTATTGAATTTTACTAGTATGTTGAATTGTTCTACGATGAATTTTATTGCTTCATGTTTGATGATCTAGTTTAGTTTGTTCTATGCTTGGCTTTCTGCATTCGTGTTTTTTGTAGATTCTCAACTAGGGATTGAAAACTCCTAGTGATACGGACGAAGGACCCATTGGATATAAAGATCCAAGAACCCCATGTAAAGAATTAGGCAGCGGCCTCCCTAGATCGAGAATCCAGTTTGATCACCCCTAGAGCGTAGAAACCTCGACCCGTTGACTATATAATCAGCCAAGAACCTCGGTATGGTTGAACGCCACAAGAACTTGCTCAAGTATCTTGATAAGTTCATAAACAAGTGAAATACTCTACAAAAAGAATTTAACTCACAAAGCAAATGCTAATTTCGTTTATATATCAATGTATCCCTTTACACATGATTACAAACCTATTTATAGGCTACAAATAACTCTTGAGCTCCTCACATTCATAGCACTACTTAAGACTCTTTAAATGACTAAATATAACTCCTAAATGACTAATAATAACATAATTGTAACTCATAAACATAGGTATAACTATTGACTCCAAGAGTCACTTTATTAACACACACTTAATTAGCTAGATAGACTCTTCACTGCCTCCTATTCATGCACGAAAATTCAGCCTTTTATTCTTCAATTGGGCCTCCAAATGTGATGTAATTGTGAGCCGTCAAGTATAAGTCAACCCATCAACTTGAATAATATTCACCATTTGGTCCAATGGAGATTGGTCTTGGACTTGGGCCTTTATTTCACTAGCAAAAGCATCATGGACTCCTTTATTCTCTTTGCTCTAGCCCTGTACTTGGTCCATTTGAATAATCAAAGGATCAATCTTGTTGTCCTTAGGCAGCTTGGTTGCGTCTCCATCATTCCCTTTATTCTTCAAAAGGATTAGTCCTCAAATCTAATTCACCAAAATAAGGAGACAAATCAAGAACATTAAAAGTAGAAATTACATTATACTCATCTGGAAGGTCTAGTTTGTAAGCATTATCATTCACTCTTGTAATCACTTGGAATGGTCCATCTCCTCTTGGCTGCAACTTGGACTTTATTTTAGAAGGAAATCTCTCCTTTCTCAAATGTAACCAAACCCAATCGCCCGACTCAAAGATGACTTTATTTTAGAAGGAAATCTCTCCTTTCTCATATTGTTGTATGTTCTCTTTTCAATGTTTTGCCTCACCTTTTCATGTAATCTTTTCACCATTTCGACTTTAGTTTTTCCATCAAGACTTATACGTTCTTCACCGGTATTGGAATTAGATCAAGCGGGCTCAATGGATTGAAACCATAAACAACTTCAAATGGAGAAAAGTTAGTAGCGTAATGAACACTTCGATTATAAGCAAATTCGCAAAGATAAGCAATCTTCCCAACTTTTCAAGTTCTTTCCATCAAAGTTCTAAGTAGTTGAGACAAAGTTCTATTAACCACTTCTTTGTCCATCGATCATGGATGACAAGTAGTAGAAAGCAGTTTAGTTCTCAATTTATTCCACAACACACGCCGAAATGACTGCAAATTTGCCAATGTAGCTTTGCAAAACATGGTGCATCAATCTCATGAAAGTAAGTACTAGGTGCATTATTAGCTAATCCAAAAGGCATCACTAACCACTCATCTAGACCGTATTTTGTTTTGAAAGCGGTTTTCCATTCATTTTCCTCTCGAATTCAATTTGATTATATCCACTTTTCAAACCAATTTTGCTAAACACAACAACGCCATGTAATTCATCAAGCATATCATCTAGCCTAGAATAGGATAGCGATACTTTACCGTGATTTTATAGATTGCTCGACAATCGGTGCACATCCTCCATGATCCATCATTTTGGACACAACAATCACGAGTACAAGACATGGACTCATGCTCTCACGAATTTTCCCATTCTCCAACAATTCTCGACTATTTTCTGCTTTCTTCCCCGTGCTTCTTCTTTTTAATTTTACTTTTCTTTGTTACTATTTTCTAAAACAAAGCGTGTGATCTTGTTTTTGTAGTTGGTGTCTGATAATGCGGTGGTTATCATCGATATGAATATGGTCCGACAGCCACGGAGGAGAAAACCACGTCAGATTGGGCTAATTCTCCTTACAAAGAAGGAGCCCAATTGATTATTTTGAGGATACCCGTCAGTCTGTGAGCATCAAGCCTATGATCCCCGCCGGAGGCATCCTCGAGTTCTTCATATAGTCGGGACCTTTTCTTCCAACAACGGCCGATGAAGTCGACATTGGAGGATTCATTGCGAGTATTCATTCAGGTAGTCACCGGTGAAGCCGACATTGGAGAAATCATTGCGCTTTCATTCAAGCGAGTCGGCCGTGAAGCGATGGTGAAGTTTACATTGGAGGAATCATTGCAGCATTCATTCAGCGAGTCGGTGGTGGCCGACATTGAAGACACATTGACGCCTTTCATACTGCACGAGTCAACAAAGGTTCGAGAAGTTGGAAACATCTATCGAGCGTTTAGAGACTCAAGTCGGTCGCTTAGCGGGATAGCGGAAGAATTGGTCCACAACCAAAGTGTGGAGGAGATACCGAGACAATTAGAGCAAACTTCTTTTGTCAATGTCTATGAAGATGATGAGGTTGAGGGGAGAATCAGGGAAGTAGATGAAATTAAAGAGTCAAGGTTTCATCAAGCTGAGACTAAATATGAATAACCTGATATCTTCCCGAACCAATTGAAGGATGAGGAGAGGACAAAAGTTGAGGTGGCATCAGTAATTTTTCAACATCCTAATTCATCAAAGTATTGTGCTCCAGGAGTTGAGCTAATTTATTTTGCTTTGAAGAATAAGATGTTTGATTTAAATTTAATTGATTTATTATTTGCTGCCTTGACTGTCCTTTGTGCTTACATTGTTACTACTGATGCTCTGGTTGAGATGGTATTCCTGCAGGTGATGGACTATGGATAGTCCATTTTTCACAGGTGGAGCTCGAGCCATTGAAACGAGCGCTACGTGGGAGGCAACCCACGAGTTTATTTGTTTTATTTGTTTTGTTCCTTTTCTTTTCTTTTCGTGTTTTTAATAAGTGAGATGAGAATTGTGGCGCGAGCATATCATGAACACTCCATCGGACGTCGTCACCGTCGTGCCTAGTTGACTTTCTCTCCCAATTTCGTGGAAGTTCACTTTTGCATTTTACCTTTATGGCTGTTGTCTAAAGTGTGGGCGTGCTTGCCGCCTTTGTGTGTTTGCATATGTGACTTGTGTTTGTTTGGGTGTGTCGTCCTCCATTTTATACCTTTTTGTTTGGATTTGAGTTTGCTTTATCGTCTAGTATACGAGTAGAGTTGAGTGAGCATGATTTGATTGGGTATGCACGTCCGAACTAATTTCTAGAAATTCTTATCGATGCGTGACTTGGCGTGATAATTGTTGATAATTGATCTAGCTGTGAGGCTCGTCTAAGTAAATTGTGATGAAGTGATATGTGTAGTTGATTGTCGTTGCTATTTATATGATCCCCTTGCATGTCTTATCTCGGAAAAAAAATTATGAAAATATGAAAAAAAAATTGTTATATAAAAAAAAAAGTTGGAATAAGTTGTTGATGGATTAAATAAGTGAGCTTAAGGTTGGAATAAGGGGCTCTACTCCTCTCGCTCTATGTTGCTTCTCGAATGGAAGCTCAAAAGTGATGAGTATGGAAAATCACATTAGGATACTCGAGTTTTCAACTCGAAGGTTTGACTTAATGAATATTGTCCTATAATCCTCCTTGAGTCATCACATCCGTATTGGAAGTTGTGTAACGTTGAAAATGAGATGTGTTATACAAGGATCTATATGAGTTAGCTATCGATTATTACCTACATGTAGATCAGATTTGTGATTTGCTTAGATTAAGCCACATACTCAATCAATTATTAATTTATTATCATGTTAAGAAGTGTATTGATTTAGAAAATCTAGGATGACGGGATGTTGTGGTATGATCCACTTGAATATATGTTTTCTCGATTTCTTTTCTCGTGTCGTGGTAATAAGATTTGGTTGAGGACAAGCAAAGGTTTAAGTGTGGAGGAGTTGTTTAGTATGATTTTGTTCTCAATCTTGGTATTCTTTTGTTTGTCATTTTCAATAATTTGTCCTATTTATGTCGTTGGTTTGATTAGTATTGATTGAATTGGACTTATTTGGTTTTTTCTATGTTTTCCAAAAACATGGCATTAAATAGGATGAAATTTATCTACCAAGAATGAACATATATTGAAGAGCATCTCGATAGGAGTCCGTGGGCGATATGGATCTTAATTCGGAGTTCGAGCGAGAGAACGGAGCGAAACCATGACAAGCACACGAGTCCGGTGTTGCCGTCCGTCGTGACGCCCATGCCCAAACGCCCACACAGCCCCAACGAGCGTTTGGCCTCTTCCTTCAGCCCCAAGCGCATGTTTGGCCAGCCCCAACAAGACGCTTTCACCTCTTCCTTCAGCCCCGTTTCACCTCAACCGCGCTTCATCCTCTGTCCAGGCGCGTATGCAGCGCCGGCCTCGCCTCAAGCATCCGAGGTTGCCCCTGCACGGCCTTCATCGCAACGTCCTCAAGAGCCAAGCACCGGCCTCGCCCCGTACCGGGCAGTGAGCTTGCCCCAGTGGGTCGGCCTCGTCTCCATTCGCCGCTACGACATTTATCCATAGAGTCTTCCCAGCGCCGGTTTCGTGCCGTCGGCGCCTGGGTGCCGTCGACCTTTACAGACGCGCCGCGTCCGGCATTGTGATCGTCCGGACGGCGGTGCTCTCCTCGTGTTCGATGGGCGCCGCTCGGCGCTGCCGAACGCGTCCCGGCACTGGCGACCGATTTTTGCCCACGTCGCGTCCGGCGCTGCGCGTGATTTTTCTGCTGCTATATATATAAGTTAACACACGGAAACCCGAGCCTGACACACTCACATTCTCCACTCACGCACGCATTCTTCTTTTCTCTTCCTTTTTCTTTCTTTTCCTTTCCCTTTCCATTTAATTATTTTGTTCTTGGATTAATAATTGGGATTGTACGATTCCGGATTTTGGAAGACGAATTTGTCTATGAATGGTTGAAAGTTTTTCTCATTCATTAATGTCTATGTAATTGCGATGGGGATGACTTCTGCTATGAGATGAATTATTGTTGATGGAGATGCATCCGAGCTGCCCAACGAGCTGTCCAACAACATGAAGATGGACCCATTGGTTATTCGAAGTGGGCAATTACATGGGCTAGAGCTAAGAAGATAAAGGAGTCCATGATGTTGTTGCTAGGCTGAAATAAGGGCCCAAGTCCAAGACCAATCTACATTGGGCCAAATGGTGAATATTATTCAAGTTGATGGGTTGACTTATACTTGAAGTGTGGGCTCATAATTACATCACATTTGGAGGCCCAATTGAAGAATAAAATGGCTGAATTTTCGTGCATGAAGAGGAGGCCAAGTGAAGAGTCTATCTAGCTAATTAAGTGTGTGTTAATAAAGTGACTTTTGGAGTCCAAGAGTTATACCTATGTTTATGAGTTACAATTATGTTATTATTAGTCATTTAGGGTTATAATTAGTCATTTAAGAGTCCTAAGTAGTGCTATGAGTGTGAGGAACTCAAGAGTTATTTGCAGCTTATAAATAGGCTTGTAAATCATTTGTAAGAGGACACATTGATATATGAACGAAAATAGCATTTTGCTTTGTGAGTTAATTCCTCTTTGTAGAGTATTTCTCTTGTTTATGAACTTATCAAGATACTTGAGCAAGGTCTTGTATGCCTCAACCATACCGAGGTTCTTGGTGAATTATATAGTCAACGGTCAAGGTTTCTACGCTCTAGGGGTGATCAAACCTGGATTCTCGATCTAGGGAGGCCGCCTAACTCTTTCACGTGGGGTTCTTGGATCTTTATATCCAACGGTCCTTCGTCCGTATCAATTGTTTTATAGAGTTGATGATGATTTGCAATTTTCTCACCGTATAAATTGTTTATTTTATGATCTTCATGCATGGTATTCGAAAAGAATAGTGTAGGTTGATTGTATGCTTATGTTTGATTATGAAGATATGCGAGCGATTTATATTAAATATAAGTTTAACAATGAAAGTGATCGAGAGATTGGTTTGTTGTTGAATAAATAATATATGTGGGTGGGTTTTGCTATTGTGTGCTTTATAGTAAAATATCCTTCGTAGTTGATGGTGGGTTGATTGAGAGATCCCATGTCATTAAGTTCGAGTCTAACGCCGACGAATCGAGATTAGTTAGTGTTGACGCTTGGTGAGAGGCGTGGGTGTTTTATGCATTGTGTACCGCCCATTGATTCATTAATAGCGAAGATAGATTTGAACCCTAGAACACCGCCTCCAATTCCGTATCCGTCAATTCCTATTGTTGTCCAAGGGCATCCGCTTTCCCGCTTTATTTGTATTTCACCTTTCGTTCTTTTTCGTGATGACCCCATATTTTAGGGCGTTAGTATTTCTTTTACTGCTGTTTGTCATGTAACCGTAGCCCGCTTAAGTCTTCCTCAAGAGATTCAACTGGGTCGACCTTACCACCCTATAGGGACATCGACTATTATGAAATGACTTAGTAGAACAATTTGGTCGGAACAAATTTTGGCGCCGTTGTCGGGGAAGGCTTTAGGCTTTTGGTTTTGTGTCGTTTTATTTTCAGTGTTTCATTTTGTTTTTCTGCTTCTTCCGCGCTTCTTCTTTTTATTTATTTCTTTTCTTTTTCTTTGTTACTATTTTCTACAACGATGCGTGTGATCTTGTTTTGTAGTTGGTGTCATGCACGGTGGTTATCGCCGATATGAATATGGTCCGACAGCCCAGAGGAGAAAAGCACGTCAGATTGGGCAAATTCTCCTTACAAAGAAGGAGCCCAATTCGATTATTTTGAGGATACCCGTCAGTCAGGAGCATCGCCTATGATCCCTCTTGGAGGCATCCTCGTAGTTCTTCATATAGTCGACCTTTCTTCCAACAACACCGATGAAGCCGACATTGAGGATTCATTGCGCATTCATTCAGCGAGTCACCGGGTGAAGCCGACATTGGAGAAGTCATTGCGTGCTTTCATTCAGGCGAGTCACCGTGAACCCGACATTGAAGACATATTAACGCCTTTCATACGGATGAGTCAACAAAGGTCGATGTTGGAAACATCTATCGAGCGCTAGAGACTCAAGTCACCGCTTAGCCGGATAGCGGGAGAATTGGTCCACAACCAAAGTGTGGAGGAGATGCCGAGACAATTAGAGCAAACTTCTTTTGTCATTGTCTATGAAGATGATGAGGTTGAGGGGAGAATCAGGGAAATAGATGAAATTAAAGAGTCAAGGTTTCATCAAGCTGAGACTAAATATGAACAACCTGATATCTTCCCGAACCAATTGAAGGATGAGGAGAGGACAAAAGTTGGGGTGGCATCAGTAATTTTTCAACATCCTAATTCATCAAAGTATTGTGCTCCGTGTTGAGGTAATTTATTTTGCTTTCAAGAATAAGATGTTTGATTTAAATTTAATTGATTTATTATTTGTCGCTTGACCGCCCTTTGTGCTTACATTGTTACTACCGATGCTCGTTGAGATGGTATTCTCGCAGTGAAGGACTATGGATAGTCCATTTTTCACCGTGGAGCTCGTGCCATTGAACGAGCGCCACGTGGGAGGCAACCACGAGTTTATTTGTTTTATTTGTTTTGTTCCTTTTCTTTTCTTTTCGTGTTTTAATAAGTGAGATGAGAATTGTGGCGAGTTGCATATCATGAACACTCAAGCCACTGGACGCCGCCACCGCCAGTATCTTGTTGACTTTCTCTCCCGATTTCGTGAAGTTCACTGCGCATTTTACCTTTACGGCTTTTGTCTTGTGTTTGTTTGGGTGTCGTCCCTCCATTTTATACCTTTTGTTTGATTTGAGTTTGCTTTATCGCCTAGTATACGAGTAGAGTTGAGTGAGCATGATTTGATTGGGTATGCACGTCCTAACTAATTTCTAGAAATTTTATCAATGCGACTTGGCGTGATAATTGTTGATAATCGATCTACCTGTAGGCGCGCCTAAGTAAATTGTGATGAAGTGATATGTGTAGTTGATTGTCGTTGCTATTTATATGATCCCCTGCATGTCTTATCTAGAAAAAAATTATGAAAATATGAAAAAAATTGTTATATAAAAAAAAAGTTGGAATAAGTTGTTGATGGATTGAATAAGTGAGCTTAAGGTCGAATAAGGGCTCTACTCCTCTCGCCTATGTTGCTTCTCGAATGGAGCTCAAAAGTGATGAGTATGGAAAATCACATTAGGATACTCGAGTTTTCAACTCAAGGTTTGACTTAATGAATATTTTCCTATAATCCTCCTCAGTCGTCACATCCGGTAATGGAAGTTGTGTTACGTTGAAAATGAGATGTGTTATGCAAGGATCTATATGAGTTAGCTATCGATTATTACCTACATGTAGATCGATTTGTGATTTGCTTAGATTAAGCCACATACCAATCAATTATTAATTTATTATCATGTTAAGAAGTGTATTGATTTAGAAAATCTTGATGACGGATGTCGTGGTATGATCCACTTGAATATATGTTTTCTCGATTTCTTTTCTCGTGTCGTGGTGATAAGATTTTTTTGAGGACACTTGCAAAGGTTTAAGTGTGGAGGAGTTGTTTAGTATGATTTTGTTCTTAATCTTGGTATTCTTTTGTTTGTCATTTTCAATAGTTTGTCCTATTTATGTCGTTGGTTTGATTAGTACTGATCGAATTGGACTTATTTGGTTTGTTTTGATGTTTTCCAGAAACATGGCATTAAATAGGATGAAATTTATCTACAAATAATGAACATATATTGAATAGCATCTCGATAGGAGTCCATAGGCGTAAACGGATCTTAATTCGGAGTTCAGACGAGAGAGAACGGAGCGAAACCGTGAAGGCGCGCACGCGTACGCGCACACGAGTCCGGCGTTGCGCGCCGTCCGGCGCTGCCCACGCCCAAGCGCGCGCCCACACAGCCCCAACGCGCGTTTGGCCTCTTCCTTTAGCCCCTGTGCATGTTTGGCCAGCCCCAGCACACGTTTCACCTCTTCCTTCAACCCCAGCGCGCGTTTCACCTCCAACCGGCGCTTCATCCTCCGTCCGGCGTTGCGTATGCAACGCCGCCTGCCTCTCAAATGAGGTTGCCCCTCAAGCACGGCCTTCATCGCAACGCCCTCGGGAGCCAAGCACCGTCCTCGTCCCAACGCCGGCCTGAAGCAGCTGAGCTTGCCCCCCCCGGCCTCATCTCCGTCCGTCGCGGCTATTTGTCCGTAGAGTCTTACCGGTAGATTTCGCCTCCGTCGGCCGGGGTGCCTTCGACCTTTCCAGACGCCGCCGTCCGCATTGTGATGCGTCCGCGCTGCGGTGCTTCTCTCAGTTCGATGGGCGCCTGCCTCGCGCCGAGACGCACTGCAGCTGGCGACCGATTTTGCCCACATCACGTCCGACGACGCTGTTGCGTCCGGCACAAGCGATTTTTCTCGCCGCTATATATATAAGTTAACACATGGAAACCCGAGCTCGACACACTCACATTCTCCACCACGCACGCATTCTTCTTTTCTTTCCTTTAATTATTTTGTTCGATTAACAATCGGGATCATGCGATTCGGATTTTTGAAGACTAATTTTCATGAATGGTTGTAAGTTTTGTCATTCATTAATGTCTATGTAATTGCGATGGGATGATTTACGCTATGAGATGAATTATTGCTTTATAGAGTAATACCGCTAGGTCTTTCTTATCTTGAATCGTGATTGTTGGGTTGATGATTTGCAATTTTCACCCAGATAAATTGTTTATTTTATGATCTTCATGCATGGTATTCGAAAGAATAGTGTAGGTTGATTGTATGCTTATGTTTGATTATGAAGATATGCCAGGCGATTTGTATTAAATATAAGTTTAACAATGAAAGTGATCGAGATTGGTTTGTTGTTGAATAAATAATATATGTGGTAGGGTTTGCTATTGTGTGCTTTGTAGTAAAATATCCTTCGAGTTGATGGTGGGTTGATTGAGAGATCCCCGTCATTAAGTTCGAGTCTAACGCGACGAATCGAGATTAGTTAGTGTCGACCGCTTGGTGAGAGCGCGGGTGTTTTGCATTGTGTACCGCCTCGATTTATTAATAGCGAGGATAGATTTGAACCCCAGAACACCATCTCCAATTCCGTATCTGTTGTTCTCGACCAAATTGTTCTTTTCGGCTGTTCGTAATAGTACGAGGTCCTTATAGAGCGGTAAGGTCGACCCAAGTCGAATCTCTCGAGGAAGACTTAACAGGGCTACAGTTCTATGTTAAACACAAAAACAGAAAAGAAATACTAACGTCCTAAAATAAGGGGGTCTGTCACGAAAAGGACGAAAGCAGGAAATAAAAATAAAGCAGGGAAAACGGATGCACTTGGACAACAATAGGAATTGACAGATACACGGAATTGGAGACGGTGTTCTATGGTTCAAATCTATCCTCGGTATTAATGAATCAAGGACCGGTACACAATGCATAAAACACCAACGCCTCTCACCAAACGGTCTACACTAACTAATCTCTCGTTTACGTCAATGTTAAACTCGAACTTAATGACAGAGGATCTCTCAATCAACCCACCATCAACTACGACGGATATTATACTACAAAGCACACAACAGCAAAACCCTACTCACATATATTATTTATTCAACAACAAACCAATCTCTCGATCACTTTCATTATCAAACTTATATTTAATATAAATATGTTCTCGCATATCTTCATAATCAAGCATAAGCATACAATCAACCTACACTATTCTTTCGAACACCATGCATGAAGATCATAAAATAAACAATTTATACGGGTGAGAAAATTGCAAATCATGATAAGAACAACCTAACATGTATTACTCTACAAAACAATAATTCATCTCATAGCAAAAATCATCCCCATCGCAATTACATAGACATAAATGAATGAGAAAAACTTACAACCATTCATAGACAAATTCGTCTTCCAAAATCCGGAATCGTACAATCCAATTGTTAATCCAAGTACAAAATAATTAAATGAGGAAAAGAAAAAGAAAGGAGAAAAGAGAAGAGTAAATCGCGTGAGTGGAGAATGTGTCTGGCTAGGGTTTCTGCGTGTAAATCAGTATTTATAGTAGCAGATTTCCGCACCCAGCGCCAGACGGAGCGCAGCGTCGGACGCGAGGAGTTTCTGGATTGAACAACCGCAGCACCCCAACGCCGGACGTGCCAAGATTCTGGACAAACATCTAGCGCCGGCTGGGAATCAAGAGCCGGACGCGGCTGGAGGGCTAGGCGCTGGAGAAGGCAACGCTGGGCGGAAATGGAATGCGCGCTGGGAAGCGCAAGCCGGCACTGCGGATCGCCCAACGCCGGATGACTCACGCTGCCGCATGGTACGGGTAGCTGAA
Source organism: Salvia rosmarinus (assembly GCA_036937905.1). Classification (NCBI taxonomy): domain Eukaryota; kingdom Viridiplantae; phylum Streptophyta; class Magnoliopsida; order Lamiales; family Lamiaceae; genus Salvia; species Salvia rosmarinus. The sequence continues at coordinate 115,832 of JAODLM010000599.1, forward strand.
TGCCGCCACGGCCGGGGTACGAGCGCCGGGCGTGAGAAATGGAGGTGAGCGGCACGGAGTGTGAGCGGGCGCGGCGCGGCGAAGTAGTGCGCTGGTACGTGAGGCGCGGCCGCGGTCAAGATTAGGAAGACCGCGCCGAGCCGCGTGGTGGAGGAGCACCGAGCGCCGGACGCGCGAGGCGCGCCGTGGCCGCGGCCGTGTTGTGAAGACAGCGAGGCGCTGCCGTGGTCAAGATTAGGAAGACCACGCCGTGGGCCGCTTGAGAAGAATGGGCGCTGGAGGAGAGCTGAACGCGCCGGAGGGTGGAGGAGAGCTGAACGCGCGCTGCTATGCGTTCCTGCCCGACGCTGCAGGCGCGACTTCCGCCAGCTGCCTCGCCTTCTCTCGTCCGAACTCCGAATTGCGATCCGCTTGCGCCTATGGACTCCTATCGAGATGCTCTTAAATGTAGGATAGATCTTGAAGTTCCATTTCATTCTATTTAATATCGTTTTTCTACAAAATATCGAAACAAACCATATAAGTCCAAATTGATAGATAGTAATCAAACCAACGACATAAATAGGACAAACTACGAAAAACGACATGCATAAAAATATGAAAAATAAGCACAAAATTATACTAAAAAACTCCTCCACACTTAAACCTTTGCTTGTCCTCAAGCAAACATCATCATCATCACGACATGAAAAAAAAAATCAAGAAAACATAAATTCAAATGGATAAAACATGACTTCACATCATCCTAGAAATTCTAAACCAATACACTTCTCAACATGATAATGAATTAACAATTGAATTTGCATGCGGCTTAGTCCAAGCAAATCACAATTTTGATCTACATGCATTTAATAATCGAAAAACCAATTCATATAGATCCTTGCATAACACATCTCATTTTCAACATAATACACAACTTCTAATACCAGATGTGACGACTCAAGGAGGATTATAGGACAATATTCATTAAGTCAAACCTTCGAGTTGAAAACATGAGTATCCTAATGTGGTTTTCCATACTCATCACTTTTGATCTTCCATTGCGAAGCAACATGGAGCGAGAGGAGTAGAGTCCCTTATTCCAACCTTAAGCTCACTTATTCAACCATAAACAAATTATTCCAATTTTTTTTTTAAATCTTTTTCATATTTTCATTTTTTTAGAGATAAGACACGCAATGGGATCATATAAATAGCATGACAATCAACCACACATATCACTTCATCACAATTTACTTCGACGTGCCCCACGGCTAGATCAATCATCAACAATTATCAAGTCAAGTCACGATCGATAAGAATTACTAGAAATCAGTTCGGACGCATACCCAATCAAATCATGCTCACTCGACTCTACTCATATACTAGACGATAAAGCATACTCGAATGCAACTGAATCAGGAAGATATCTGTTTGTTCATACTTAGTCTCGGCTTGATGAAACCTTAACTCTTCACTTTCATCAACTTCCCTGATTCTCCCCTCAACTTCATCATCTTCATAGACAATGACAAAAGAAGTTTGCTCTAATTGTCTCGGCATCTCCTCCACACTTTGGTTGCGAACCAATTCTTCCACTATCCCGGCTAACTGACTGACTTGAGTCTCTAAACGCTCGATAGATGTTTCCAATATTTCAAACCTTTGTTGACTCGTCTGTATGAAAGACATCAGTGTGTCTTCCAATGTCGGCTTCGCCGGCTGATTCGTTTGAATGAAAGCCTGCAATGACTCCTCCAATGTAAGTTTCACCGGCTGACTCGCCTGAATGAAAGCCTGCAATGACTCCTCCAATGTCGGCTTCACCGGCTGACTCGCCTGAATGAATGCCTGCAATGAATCCTCCAATGTCGGCTTCACCGGCTGTTGTTGGAAGAAGAGGTCCTGACTATATGAAGAACTCTGAGGATGCCTCCAGTAGGGATCATAGGCTTGATGCTCATAGCCTGACGGGTATCCCTCAAAATAGTCGAATTGGGCTCCTTCTTTGTAAGGAGAATTTGCCCAATACGACGTGCTTTCATCCTCCGTGCCCGCTCTCGACCATATCCATATCACCGATAACCCCGACAATGTACATCAACTACAAAACAAGATCACACGCACTGTTGGAAAAAATAGTAACAAAGAAAAGAAAGAAAAATAAAAGAAGAAGCACGGGAAGAAACAGAAAACAAAAGGAAACACTAAAACAAACAACACAAAACCTAAAGCTTAAAGATTCCCCAAGAACGGCGATAAAATTTGTTCTAACTAAATTGTTCTTTTCAACGCTCACAATAGTGCACGGGTCCTTATAGAGCGGTAAGGTCGACCCAAGTTGAATCTCTCGATCTAAGACTTAACAGGCTACGCTTCTACTGGGTAACACAAAAATGTAAAAGAAATACTAATGTCCTAAAATAAGGGGTCATCACTTAAAATGACGAAAGGTGAAATAAAATAAAGCAGGAAAACGGATGCACTTGACAACAATAGGAATTGATAGATACACGGAATTGGAGACGGTGTTCTAGGGTTCAAATCTATCCTCAGATAATGAATCAAGGACTGTACACAATGCATAAAACACCCACGCCTCACCAAACGGTCAACACTAACTAATCTTCGACACGTCAACGTTAGACTCGAACTTAATGACAAAGTATCTCTCAATCAACCCACCATCAACTACGATGGATATTATACTACAAAGCACACAACAAAGAAAACCCTACCCACATATATTATTTATACAACAACAAACCAATCTCTCGATCACTTTCATCACAAACTTATATTTAATATAAATCTTCTCGTGATATCTTCATAATCAAACATAAGCATACAATCAACCTACACTATTCTTTTCGAACACCATGCATGAAGATCATAAATAAACAATTTATACGGAGAGAAAATTGCAAATCATCAACCCAACAATCACGATTCCGTATAAGAAAACCTAATATGTATTACTCTACAAAACAATAATTCATCTCATAGCGTAAATCATTCCCATCGCAATTACATAGATCGAATGAGAAAAACTTACAACCATTCATGTAGACAAATTGCCTTCCAAAACCGAATCAGAAAATCCAATTGTTAATCCAAGTACAAAATAATTAAATGAGGAAAAGGAAAAGAAAGGAGAAAGAGAAGAGTAAATCGCGTGAGTGGAGAATGTGTCCGCTAGAGTTTCCGTAATCAAGATTTATAGCGTAAGATTTCGCACCCAACCACGGACGCGAGGAATTTCTCGATTGAATGTACCGCGAAGACCCCGTACGACGGAGCACAGCATTTGGACGTGCAAGATTCTGACAAACATCTAGCCTACTGAATCAAGAGCCGGACGTCACGAGAGGCTAGGGCGCCGAGAAGGCAAATACGGGCGAAATGGAATGCACACTGGAAGCGCAAGCCTAAGATCGCGGATCACCCAACGCCGGATGACTGCAGCTGGCCGCATGGTATGGGAGAGCTGGAATGCTGGCCACGGCTGGGGGCATGAGCGCCAAGCGAGGAGCCGGATGTGAGCGTGAGTTGGCGTGAGCGAGCGGCATTGGCGGAGGTAAAGCGCCGGGTACATGAGGCGTGGCTATGGCGCGGCACGCCGGGTCAGATTAGAAGACCGCGCCGTGGCCCGCTGCGTGGAGTGAGCACCGAGCGCCGATGCGTGAGGCGCGCCGCGACCGCATTAGGAAGATCGCGCCGTGGCCGTGGTCGCTTGAGAAGAATGGGCGCCGGAGGAGAGCTGAACGCGCTGGAGGGCTGGAGGAGAGCTGAACGCGCGCTACGGGCGTTCCTGCCGCCGACGCGCGCGCATGCGCGACCGCTGCTCGCCTCCGCTCTCTCTCGTCCGAACTCCGAATTGCGATCCGCTTGCGCCATGGACTCTATCGAGATGCTCTTCAATAGAGGATAGATCTTGAAGTTCCATTTCATCCTATTTAATATCGTTTTTCTACAAAATATCGAAACAAACCATATAAGTCCAAACCGATAGATAGTAATCAAACCAACCACATAAATAGGACAAACTACGGAAACGACATGCATAAACATATGAAAATAAGCACAAAATTATACTAAACAACTCCTCCACACTTAAACCTTTGCTTGTCCTCAAGCAAACATCATCATCATCACGACATGAAAAAAAAATCAAGAAAACGAATTAAATGGATAAAACATGACTTCACATCATCCTAGAAATTCTAAACCAATACACTTCTCAACATGATAATGAATTAACAATTGATTGAGCATGCGGCTTAGTCCAAGCAAATCACAATTTTGATCTACATGCATTTAATAATCGAAAACCAATTCATATAGATCCTTGCATAACACATCTCATTTTCAACATAATACACAACTTCTAATACCGATGTGACGACTCAGGAGGATTATAGACAATATTCATTAAGTCAAACCTTCGAGTTGAAAACATGAGTATCCTAATGTGGTTTTTCATACTCATCACTTTTGATCTTCCATTTGCGAAGCAACATGGAGCGAGAGGAGTAGAGTCCCTTATTCCAACCTTAAGCTCACTTATTCAACCATAAACAAATTTTTCCAATTTTTTTTTTAAAATCTTTTTCATATTTTCATTTTTTAGAGATAAGACACGCAAGGATCATATAAATAGCACGACAATCAACCACACATATCACTTCATCACAATTTACTTCGACGCGTCTCACGGCCAGATCAATCATCAACAATTATCAAGTCAAGTCACGATCGATAAGAATTACTAGAAATCGCTCGGACGCATACCCAATCAAATCATGCTCACTCGACTCTACCATATACTAGACGATAAAGCATACCGAATGGAAACAAAGGTATAAAATAGATGACGCACACACCCAAACAAACACAAGTCAAATGCAAACACACAAAGACGGCAAGCACGCCCACAATTTAGACAAAAGCCATAAAGGTAAAATGCGTATGAACTTCCTAAAATTAGGAGAGCAAGTCAACTAGGTATGGCGGTGACGACGCCCGCTGGCTTGAGTGTTCATGATATGCAACTCGCCACACCCAAAAAGAAAAGAAAAGGAACAAAACAAAAAACAAATAACTCATGGGTTGCTCTCCCACGTAGCGCCTGTTTCAATGGCACGAGCTCCATTAGTGAAAAACGACTATCCATAGTCCTTCACCGCAGGAATACCATCTCAACCAAAGCATCAGAGTAACTATGTAAGCATAAAGGACAATCAATGTAGCAAATAATGAATTAATTAAGTTCAAATCATACATCTTATTCTTCAAAGCAAAATATATAACCTCAACTCCAAAAGCACAATACTTGGAGAATTAGGATGTTGAAAATTATAGATGCTACCTCAACGCTTGTCCTCTCCTCATCCTTCAATCGAATCAGAAGATATCTGCTTGTTCATACTTAGTCTCGGCTTGATGAGACCTTAACTCTTCACTTTCATCAACTTCCCGATTCTCCCTCAACTTCATCATCTTCATGACAATGACAAAAGAAGTTTGCTCTAATTGTCTCGCATCTCCTCCACACTTTGGTTGTGAACCACCCTTCCACTATCCCCGCTAACCGACCGACTTGAGTCTCTAAACGCCGACGATGTTTCCAATATTTCAATCCTTTGTCGACTGTCTGTATGAAAGACATCGCAGTGTCTTCCAATGCCGGCTTCACCGGCCGACTCGCTTGAATGAAAGCCCGCAATGACTCCTCCAATGTCGGCCACCTACCGACCTCACCGAATGAAAGCCCGAACGACTCCTCCAATGTCGGCTTCACCGGCCGACTCGCTCGAATGAATGCCCCGCAATGAATCCTCCAATGCCCGCTTCACCTACTGTTGTTGCAAGAGGTCCCGACTATATGAAGAACTCGAGGATGCCTCAAGTAGGGATCATAGGCTTGATGCTCACAAATGACGGGTATCCCTCAAAATAGTCGAATCTGGCTCCTTCTTTGTAAGGAGAATTTACCCACGACGCGTGCTTTCATCCTCCGTGCCCTGTCCGACCATATCCATATCAATCGATAACCCCGCATTAATGTACATCAACTACAAAAACAAGATCACACGCACTGCTGGAGAAAATAGTAACAAAGAAAAGAAAAGAAAAAATAAAAAAGAAGCACGCATAAGAAACAGAAAACAAAAGGAAACACGAAAACAAACAACACAAAACCTAAAGCCTAAAGTATTCCCCAAGAACGGCGCCAAAATTTGTTCCAACCAAATTGTTCTTTTTCAGCCACAATAGTACGAGGTCCTTATAGAGCGGTAAGGTCGACCCAAGTCAATCTCTCGACGAAGACTTAACTGTGGCTACGCCTATGTCAAACACAAAATGTAAAAGAAATACTAACGTCCTAAAATAAGGGTCTTTCACTTAAAAGGACGAAAGCAGAAATAAAAATAAAGCGTGGAAAACGGATGCACTTGACAACAATAGGAATTGATAGATACACGAATTGGAGACGGTGTTCTAGGTTCAAATCTATCCTCAGATTAATGAATCAAGGATCGGTACACAATGCATAAAACACCCACGCCTCACCAAACGGTCAACACTAACTAATCTTTCGACACGCTAATGTTAGACTCGAACTTAATGACAAAGTATCTCTCAATCAACCCACCATCAACTACGATGGATATTATACTACAAAGCACACAACAAAGAAAACCCTACCCACATATATTATTTATTCAACAACAAACCAATATCTCGATCACTTTCATTGTCAAACTTATATTTCATAAGCATACAATCAACCTACACTATTCTTTTCGAACACCATGCATGAAGATCATAAATAAACAATTTATACGGTGATAAAATTGCAAATCATCAACCCAACAATCATGATTCAAGATAAGAAAACCTAACATGTATTACTCTACAAAACAATAATTCATCTCATAGCGTAAATCATTCCCATCGCAATTACATGTACATAAATGAATGAGAAAACTTACAACCATTCATAGATAAATTGCCTTCCAAAATCCGAATCGCATAATCCAATTGTTAATCCAAGTACAAAATAATTAAATGAGGAAAAGGAAAAGAAAGGAGAAAAGAGAAGAGTAAATCGCGCGAGGAGAATGTGTCCGCTAGAGTTTCCGCGTAAATCAAGATTTATAGCAAAGATTTCGCACCCAACGCCGGACGCGAGGAATTTCGATTGAACAAACAGAAGCACCCCAATCACGGACGTAGCATAGCGCCGGACGTGCCAAGATTCTCGACAAACATCCAGCTATTTACCGGGAATCAAGCCGCCTGACGCTGCCGAGTGGCTAGCGCCGAGAAGGCAGCCGGTGGAAATGGAACGCGTTAGAAGCGCAAGTCGGCACTACGGATCGCCCAACGCCGGATGACTCGCAGCTGGCGCAAGGTATGGGATAGCTGGAATGCTAGCGCCACCGGGGCATGAGCCGCCGAAGTGGAATGGAGGCGAGCGCATACGGAGCGCGAAAGCGCAAGGCGTAGCGGAGGTACTGGGGTACGCGAGGCGCGCGGGTCAGATTAGAAGACCGCGCGCGGGCCGCTGCGCAGTGGAGGAGCACCGAGCGCCGGTTGCGCGAGGCGCGTCAGGTCGCGCGCCGACCGCGGCCGCGCGCTAGAAGACAGCGAGCGCGCGGCCGCGGGTCAAGATTAGAAGACCGCGCCGCGGGCCGCTGAGAAGAATGGGCGCTGGAGGAGAGCTGAACACGCCGTAGGGCTGAACGTGCGCGCTGGGCGTTCCTAAAGCCGGACGGCGCAGCCGAACGCGCGTATGCTGCGGCGCAGCGCGACTGACTGCTTTCGCCTCCGCTCTCTTTCAACTCCGAATTACAACCGCTTGCGCTTATGAACTCCTATCGATATGCTCTTCAATATAGGATAGATCTTGAAAGCTCCATTTCATCCTATTTAATTGTCGTTTTTCTACAAAATATCGAAACAAACCAAGTAAGTCCGAATCAATAAATAATAATCAAACCAACGGCATAAATAGGATAAACTACTAAAATGATATACAAAACAATACCAAGAATCAGCACAAATCATACTAAACAACTCCCCACACTTAACCATTTGCTTGTCCTCAAGCAAAGTCTATACTAGTAAGTGTAGAAAGATAAATCATGCAACTTCACTCTTAGTCTAATCAATCAAACGTTATCGCTTTTCCCCACACTTGGTGTTTACGTATTCAAAGATAATGTGAAATAAATCTAGGATGGCAATTGATTTCAATAAATAAAAGGGTAACTTCGCTCGCACTCCAACTCTCCGCTAGGGTGAATTAACTAATGTGGTCACCTTTAGCAACAATTTCTTTTTAAGCACATGAATGTTTTAACAGATTTTGGAACAATGTTCAAAGGCTGAACTCGATGAACTCGAGTTTCCTATCGTGGTTTCTCATGTCCATTTTCCAATTTACTAGAAAGAGGACAAAATCCCATCTTTCATTTCAACAATCTCAACAAATAACCTGAGTTTTCATTCTCCTCATTTTCTACTCTTTTTCGTGATTTTTTTAAACGAAACAAGTATATAGCACTACCCCTAACATTAGCCGGACAAATCACATCAATTCTCCCTATTCATTTTCTATCAATCACAATCTCACAATTCACATTACACTCGAATCATATACCACCAAAAGTCTCGAATTTAAAATCGGCCACCAATACCACGTAGTTTAGTTCCACAAGTCAAAATCCTAACTTACTCAGATATACAATACTTGATTCTAAGAAATCAAAATAAGCATGATGCACATCACCAAGCATACAATAGATAAGATACGACACAAAACCGAGTAATCATCCCCACATTTTAATTCGAAAGATCGCCCCAAAGGTTTCAAACATTTATAACACAAAATGGCCATAGAGATGATACTCGATAATGGACGAGTGTGCGCAGAGAGTTGGAGCATCACGGCCGCCACACGGATTATAATGTCCCAAAACTCAAGAATAATAAACACCAAACCTCGCAAAACACAAAACCAAAACAAAGACGAAACACAAACACATCGAAACAAACCATATAAGTCCAAATTGATCGATACTAATCAAACCAACGACATAAATAGGACAAACTACTTAAACGCATGCATAAACATATGGAAAATAAGCACAAAATCATACTAAACATCCACAATTCCTATTGTTGTCCAAGTGCATCCGCTTTCCCCGCTTTATCAGATTTCGCCGTCTTTTCGTGACGTAACCCCTTATTTTAGACGTTAGTATTTCTTTTTCTGCTGTGGCTGACACGTAATCGAGCCTCTTAAGTCTTCCCGAGAGATTCGACTTGGTCGACCTTACCACTATAGGGACCTCGATTATTGCAAGCGACTTAGTAGAACAATTTGGCCTGAATAAATTTCGCGCCGCTGTGGGAAGGCTTTATGCTTTGGTTTTGTGTCGCTTTTTTTCGTGTTTCATTTTGTTTTTCCGCTTTTCCCCGCGCTTCTTTTTATTTATTTCTTTTTCTTTTTACTATTTTCCAACAAAAAGGCAGGATCTTGTTTTTATAGTCAGTGTCTCATAACGCAGGTTATCACGCCGATATGAATATGGTCCGACAGCCCGGAGGAGAAAACTGACGTCAGATTGGGCAAATTTTCTTACAAAGAATGAGCCCAATTCGATTATTTTGAGGGATACCCGTCAGTCAGGAGCATCAAGACTATAATCCCCACCGGAGGCATCCTCGTAGTTCTTCATATAGTCGACCTTTCTTCCAACAACAAACCACGAAGCCGACATTGAGGATTCATTGCAGCATTCATTCAGCGTAGTCACCGTGAAGCCGACATCGAGAAGTCATTGCGTGCTTTCATTCAGCGAAGTCACCATGAAGAACCTATGAAGCCGACATTGAAGGAATCATTGCAGTGCATTCATTCAAAGTAGTCACCGCGAAGTCGACATTGAAAGACATATTAACGTCTTTCATACCGACGAGTCAACAAAGGTTCGAGATGTTGGAAACATCTATCGAGCGCTAGAGACCAAGTCACCGCTTAGTCGATAGCGGGAGAATTGGTCCACAACCAAAGTGTGGAGGAGATGCGAGACAATTAGAGCAAACTTTTGTCATTGTTCATGAAGATGATGATGTCGAGGGAGAATCAGAAATAGATGAAATTAAAGAGTCAAGGTTTCATCTGTCGAGACTATACGAACAACCCGATATCTTCCCGAACCAATCAAGGACGAGGAGGACAAAAGTTGAGGTGGCATCAAGAATTTTTCAACATCCTAATTCATCAAAGTATTGTGCTCCGTGAGTTGAGGTTATTTATTTTGCTTTCAAGAATAAGATGTTTGATTTAAATTTAATTGATTTATTATTTGCGCCTTGACCGCCATTTGTGCTTACATTTTACCACCGATGCTCGTTAAGATGGTATTCTCAGTGAAGGACTATGGATAGTCAATTTTCACCGGTGGAACTCGCGCTATCAAACGAGCGCCACGTGGAAGGCAACCCATGAGTTTATTTGTTTTTATTTGTTTTGTTCCTTTCTTTTCTTTTTAGGTTTTAATAAGTGAGATGAGAATTGTGGCGAAGTTGCATATCATGAATACTGTTAACCGGACGCCACCACCGCTGCATCAAGTCGACTTGCTCTCCAATTTCGTGGATGTTCACTGCATTTTACCTTACGGCTTTTGTCTAAAGTGTGGAGGCATGCTTGCCGCCTTTGTGTGTTCGCATATGTGACTTGTGTTTGTTTGGTGTGTCGCCCTCCATTTTATACATTTTGTTCGATTTGAGTATGCTTATCGCCTAGTATACGAGTAGAGTCGAGGAGCATGATTTGATTGGGTATGCACGTCCGAACTAATTACTAGAAATTCTTATCGATGCGTGACTCAGCGTGATAATTGTTGATGATTGATCTAATGTGGGGCACGCCTAAGTAAATTGTGATGAAGTGATATTTGTAGTCGATTGTCGCTATTTATATGATCCCTCTGTATGTCTTATCTCAAAAAAAATTATGAAAATATGAAAAAGAAATTATATAAAAGCAGAAGTTGGAATCAGCTTGTTGATGGATTGAATAAGGAGCTTAAGGTTAGAATAAGGGCTCTACTCCTCTCGCCTATGTTGCTTCTCGAATGGAAGCTCAAAAGTGATGAGTATGGAAAATCACATTAGATACTCGAGTTTGCAACTCAAGGTTCGACTTAATGCATATTGTCCCATAATCCTCCTCGAGTCGTCACATCCGGTATCGAAGTTGGTGTTACGTTGAAAATGAGATGTGTTATGCAAGGATCTATATGAGTTAGCTATCGATTATTACCTACATGTAGATCGATTTGTGATTTTCTTAGATTAAGCCACATACCAATCAATTATTAATTTATTATCATGTTAAGAAGTGTATTGATTTAGAAAATCTAGATGACGGATGTCGTGGTATGATCCACTGAATATATGTTTTCTCGATTTCTTTTCTCGTCGTAGGATAAGATTTGCTTGAGGACAAGCAAATGTTTAAGTGTGGAGGAGTTGTTTAGTATGATTTTGTTATTAATCTGGTATTCTTTGTATGTCATTTTCAATAGTTTGTCCTATTTATGTCGCTTGGTTTGATTAGTATTGATCGAATCGACTTATTTCGTTTGTTTCAATGTTTTGCAGAAACATGGCATTAAATAGGATGAAATTTATCTACCAATAATGAACCTATATTGAAGAGCATCTCTATAGGAGTCCGTGAGGTGTAAACGGATCTTAATTCGAGTTCGACGAGAGAGAACGGAGCGAAACCTGGTTAAGACGCCAGACGCGCACACGATGTAATACCCCGCCTTTTAAGCTTCGCTTTGCATGGCATGTTTTTCGAGAAAAGGTCAAAGGTTGACTTTTTTCGGTGATGCGACCATCACGAAACCTCAAGTGCTAGAAGAGTGTCTTATGACTAATTCATAGACACTAAGTATGCGTTTTCACCACCCATGAAGCGTTCGCACCGGAAGTTATCGAAAACCGACTTTTCATTGGTCTTTAAAAGCATATCTTGTTTATACTTGTGTCCGTATTTTATTTCGTGTCCATGGGTACCAAGTTTGCTAAATTTGAGTCCGCTTGCAAAAGTTACGCCGGTTTTACGCTTGAAAAGTCATCACATTGAAGCAAATGCAAGCAAAACCCTGCTTTCCTATAAATAGGAGGCTAGGCCTTCATTTTCAACGCTCATTTCCTTCGCCCTCCGTTTACGGAAGAGCCGAGCAGCTCCAGTACGCCGCGAAGCGCCGAGTGAGGGGATCGAGCCGTGGTGCTCAATACGCGCCATCATACCGCCGAGCTACCACCGCCGATCAACCACCCCGCAGCCTGCTTTTGTTTTTATCCTTTCTTGTTTTGATTCCGCCTTTAGTAGATCGATAACATAGAACTCTGGAATCTAAAGGGACGGGCGAAAACGGCCGAGGTCGCTAACTCGCCGCCGCACCACCACCGAATCGCCGCCGCCGCGGAGCTGTTGGTCGCCGCTTGCGGCCGACGGCCACCTTTGCCACGGGTCCTTTAGGTTTTGAGTTCGCCATGCATTCTACTAAAGTACCGATTCCGCTTTTCGCTTTTCGCTTTCTTCATGCTCCGGATGTTTTCCGCTGTTTCGAGTTTCTAAAGGAAGACATGCCCGTTATCCATTTTCAACGCCGCTTGTCATTCCATGTTCGCCGTTATGCATATTGCTTATATTTCCATTTTCATGCATCGATTTTGACGGTTTATCCTAGATCCGAGGATATGCATCGATTTTTGAAGCTTCTTCACCGCTAAGATTTGAGTCAACTTGCATGCGCAGCATATTTTGAAAGTACCCTATTATAGGTCTTGATGCTCGAATATATTTCCTTCGCATCGAGTTGATTTGAAACCCGAGAGTGCCAAACGGGTTCGTGAAAGTCGAAACCCTAATTTTGCTACGATCGTAGTTTGATCACGTTGTTGCTTTGCTTTGTGGAGGTGACCCCAAAAGTTGTTCCGACTTGTTACCAGTACCAAAGGCGACGGTGAAGTCATCGGATCCGAGATATCTCTCTCCGCTGACGCCGTCTGCTCTGCTCGGGTTATATGCTTATTTCGAAAGTTATTTACTCGATATTTCAAAATAAAACATGTACGCCAGAAATGTTTTTGTGAAATTATTATCGCTCTCCGATCCAAGATATGGTTCTATCATGGTTGTGCATGTATCTCTATTCGCGGGTTGATCACCATCTTAAGTATTGATCATATGGATAGACCCCAACACGTGGTTATGGTTCGGCGGATAGACCCCTAAGTCCACAAGGAAATGGTAATGAGGTGGTTATGGTTCGACGGGATTCAATCAAGTCCACAATCGAGTTAGCCTACCGATACGCTTCTAGCGCCAATGACCGATATGTTCCGGTCGAATGAATGACATGTGACGGGTCATGGATACGCCCAGCCGTGGTTCATGGTTCTACGACGGAGTACAAGAATAACGGATCGTGCATCGAAAATGAAAATCTATTTTGCTTACTTAGAAGTGGATTTACGCTTTAAAACCTTCTAAGGTAAGTGCTCAAACACGGGCTCATGATTCTTTTGATTTATGATAAACCCCACCGAAAGTGCGCTTAGTACTCACCCCAAACTCTTTTTCAAATCTTTCACGTATGGAGGAGGCCGACGGGCGACGCCGAGGGCGGAGCATGGTTCTTCATGCTATGATTCCGCGATGTTGTGTTATATACGCATCGTTATTAATGTATTCGTGTCCCTTATTTGCTTTCTCGATTGGGAACAAGATTTGTTATATTATTTTGTCCGAGTCTCGACACGAGCATGCTATGTGGTCGATCGGCCTAGTCGATGTGATGTAATGCTAGTTTGCCTTCGCATTACTTATAATAAACCAAGATCATGTTTTCTCGAGGTTATGATATCGATATATTCTGCTGGTGGATTGTTTGTGCACCCTCCCTTCGTGATATGTCCTAGTTATGTAGGAGACGCCGCCCGATTTCATGATCACATCTTCTTATCGCAGATGTTATATGTATCCCCTTCTTCCCCGCCTTAACCCCCAATCACACCCCGCATCCGTGCCTTCCTCGGTATTGGGGCGTGACACACGAGTCCGGCGCAAGGCTGGCCGTCCGGCGCCGCCCACGCCCAAGCGCACCACACAGCCCCGCTGCTCGGCCTCTTCCTTCACCCCACAAGACGCTTTCACCTCTTCCTTCGCCCCGCAAGCTTTCACCTCCAATCGGCGCTGTTCTCCGTCTGGCGTCACAGATGCAACGCCGGCCTCATCTCGCAAATGAGGTTGCCACCCCCCAAGCACGGCTTTATCGCAACGCCCCTGAGCTGCACCGCCTCGCCCCAACGCCTCGGCACCGAAGCCGCCGTAGTGCCGGCCTCATCTTCGCCCTGTCATTGTGTCATTTGTCCAGAGTCTTCCCACGCCGATTTTGTTCCGTCCGCGCCGTGTGCCCTTTCCGACCTTTCCGTAGACGCCGACGTCCGGGCGCTAGATGCGTCTCGCGCCATGGTGTTCTCTCCGTATATTATGAAGCGACTTTGTAGAACAATTTGGTCGGAACATTTGCCTCACATAAAAATTTTGTTTTTTTTTTCCTCGTCACATTTTCTCTCGACTCTTTTTTTCACTCAATTTTTTTTCAAATTCTCACTTTTCGCTTCAACCTCACGATCTCTCCTTGCTTGAGATAACTTCACCGATCCTCTTGAACTTTGGGTGTTAAATCAACAAGTAAGATAGATTTGTTGTTGTGCTTGAAAGTGTAGTGATTATGAATCCATCATAAGTCACCCTTCGATCGAATCGCCAAGGCCTTCCCAAGAGAATGACTAGCATGCATTGGTACCACATCACAAAGAACTTTATCTTTATAGTTGCCAATAGAAATGAAATTAGAACTTGTTTGGTAACTCGAATTTCCCCACATTCATTAAGCCATCAAGCTTGTATAGACGAGGATGTTTTTCGCTTTTAAGTTCGCTTTTTCCACCATCTCGAAACTTGCAACATTTGTACAAATCACACCATCAATAATTAACATGCAAAGTTTACCTCGAACCGTAAATCTTGTGTGGAAGATGTTCTCCTTTGTTGATCGTCATTTTTATTTGCACACTTAAAACTCTTCAACCACCAAAAGTTCTCCATGTTCCGGCTCGATCTCCTCAAGATGTTCTTCTTCATCATCATCCTCTCGCTCACTTTCGTATTCTATTTCATCCGGCTCGTAACCATCACCCTTTGTTCGACATCAGGACGCAATGTCCAATGCCTCGACAACAAAAACATTCGATATCTCTATTTCTAGCAATAGAAGAGAAGTAGAAATACCTTTTCCTTTTCAACTTCATTTGACCTTGATTTTGACATCTCATTTGGATGTTTAGAGGCTGCCCCAAAATTTGATTTAGATGGTGCCCACCCTTCGCCTTCAAGGTTGAAAACTTGTGGGAAACTCTTTCGACGGCTCCTTATTCTTCAATCGCCTCCACTTTCACGGCCATGTGAACCATATCCTCCAACTCCACATAGTGTCAAGGTCTACAATATTTGCGATCTCCTTATTCAGCCCACATAAGTATCGAGCCATGGTTGCTTCTCGATATTCATCAACATTTGCCCCGATCATAGCAATTCCATCAACATTTGCCCTCGATCATAGCAATTCCATCAACATTTGTAGTACTCATCAATGATTTAGTACCTTGATTCATAGATTGTAGTTTTTGATACAATTCACAAATATAACGAGACGGTACAAATCTTTACGATTATGGTTTTCATTTCATCCCAAGATGAAATTGGTCTCTCTATAACCGTAATACCCCGATTTTTTGAGTATTAATTTTTGAAAATAAGAAGAATATTAATAGAAACAAGAATGAAAATAAATGTCGATAGTTGTCATTTTGAGTAAAATCGAAAATTTCTTAATCTTTTCGCATAAAATAAATTTTAATAGTAAATAATTATGTTTTTAAATATATGTGGATATTATTACACCAAGGAAGAAAAAGAAATATTTTCTCCTAATTGTTTCATTATTTTCAAACATATGTGGATATATGATTAAACCGTGATCAAAATCACTTTATTTTATGTGATGAGATGTTATTTTATATATAAGTGGATATTAACTAGATAAGTATTACTCAAATAAAGAAAATTACATCTTATTATGTATAAACTATTATTTTCGAAAACTTAGGATATACATGGATGAATTGTGATTTAATTGTGATCACTTTATTAAAGTGATGATATGTGATATTATTTTGTTCAGATACGAGATATTTAATTTATATGATAAGGTTTTGAAACGACATAAAAGAGATAAGGATAAGATCGAAACGACATTTTCGGATAAGATTTTCTAAGATATTTTTATAAAAGATAAGATAAGGTCATGACTAATCTAGGATAAGCTTTATCTCATGTGTGTAGAATGTGATAGACATCATAAGAGATAAAATTTTGTCTTTAGTTTATAAGATTTTCAAAAGGCTATGATTTTACGCGATATTTGTATCAAATAATTTATTTAATTACACAACCTTCAATACTTGATAAATATCATGATTTTAAGATCAATCTTATCTCATAAGAATCATTAAAATTTCGAAATTCATGAATTAGGGCAAGAATGGAATTTTGTGAATTTAATTCTAGAAACCCTAGTTTTCAAAAAAAATAGGAAAATGCTAGAATTAATCAAAGAATTTATTTTATGATACAAGAGCATTATTTTATGTAATCCTTCTTGAAAATAATATTGGTTTAGAAAAGAATAAAGGTTTGATCATTTAATCTTAATTTCTAAGAAAAGCCGATAACTTCACTTTAGTACATAGAATTGATCTTAAATAATTTTCCCATGATTTATTTTATCATCTAAGATCTATATTATGTCACATAGCCATTAATTAGAAGAAAATAAAATTTGTACCATATTTTGTACATAGTGACCAAAATTGTGGTTTCAAGTGAAAAGAGGATATTTTTATATCTTTGAAATATCAGACTATATGATTATGATGTAGAGATTATTTATGATAAGATATGAATCATTAAATTTACAAGTGGATGTGTTAATTTAATGGAGTGGTCAAAAACTTTCGACTTAAAATAAAGTTAAATAATATTCAAACTCTTCGATAACGACATCTAATCTGATAAGGCCAGATATTAATTAAATAAACTATAGGATAAAATAAGATAATTGTCTCATATGCAAGTGGGTGGCCGAAAATCAAGGAGATAAAGGTATGAGTTGTAAATTTTGATTTTATGCTAAGATATTTTATAAATTCATGATTAATACACTTTATAAATTCTATAAACAGTGATCCCACCACTCCAATAACCATATGCACGAAAATTTAAGGGAAAATAGAGAAAAAGGATAGAAAGTGTTCTCCAAAATTATATTCAACCATAGGTAGAAAAACGTCACGACCGATCAAAACCGATCGTAAGGTTAGAAATTATACAAGCACTTTTATTCATGCAAAATATTAGAAATTCACACGACGAGTTGTTAAATGATATGTTTTTGAAAATTATGACATATGTGAAATTTTACTATATGTTTAAGTTGTTTATTAAAGATGTTTATACGACGCTTATAAGCATGAATTATGATTTTAGTGGCCTAGTGGTAGAGTGGTTAATACCGAGGCCAAAGGTCTCAGTTCGAGTCCACCGCGACGCAATTTTTAAAATTTATGTATTAAATTACCAAAAAATTATGATTTTAGTACGGTTGCATGATATAAGATTTTATGCTATGACCAAAATTATATATGAATCATATGTTGATGAACAAAATTTTAATTGTTGTTTTGAGCATAAAATAATGATAGCTAATACTATTCAAGTATGTATTAATTAAATCATAAATTTTGGAAAATATGGAATATTATGTACGATAATTTCAAAATCATAGAACATGAAATATTGATGTACAAGTCAGATATAATGAATATTATGTCATATTATCGATATATGATGATAATAATGTGTTGTGTGAATTAATTAGAATTTTTGAAAATTGTTTAAGTGATTTTTCAAGAATTTCGAAAAAATAGAATATGGTTTTGATGTCAAAATTTTATGACTAATATTATGTGATATTACGGATCTTGTATTAATATAGTATGATATGTGAATATGTGAGAATTTATCGATAAAATAGGAAAATAAATAAAATGATCAAAAAATATGAAAAGAAAAGGAATAAAGTTTCAAATTTATTTTATCACATGTGATCACCGTAATACCCCGCCTTTTAAGCTTCGCTTTGCATGGCATCGCCGAGAAAAGGTCAAAGGTTGACTTTTGTTTTCGTGATGCGACCGTCACGAAACCTCGTGCAGAAGAGTGTCTTACGATTTAATTCATGACACTAAGTATGCAGTTTTCGACCACCCATGAAGGTTCGCACTCGTGAAGTTATCGAAAACCGACTTTCATCGTCTTTTAAAAGCATATCTTGTTTATAGTCATTGTGTCCGTATTTTATTTCGTGTCCATGGGTACCAAGTTTGCTAAATTGGAGTCCGTTTAAAAGTTATGCCGCTTTTGCCGTCATTATGCAAAGTTAACTACAGCTCGAATTTTCCTATAAACAGAGGCTAGGTCTTCATTTTCAACGCTCATTTCCTTCGCTCTCCGTGTTTACGGAAGAGCCGAGCAGCTCCTGTACGTCGCGGAAGTCACGGAGGAGTGGGGATCGAGCCGGGTGCTCAATGGCGCGCCGTTATCATCACGCCGCCGAGCCACCACCGCCGATCAACCACCCCCGCAGCCCATTTTTCTGTTTTGTCCTTTCTTGTTTTGATTTCACCTTTAGTAGATCGATAGCATAGAACTCGGATTCTAAAGGACGGGCGAGGAACGGCCGGAGGTCGCTATTTCGCCAAACCGCCGCCCGCCGAGCCGCCACCGCCCCTCTCGTCACCGATTGGTGGTCAACGGCCACCTGCCACGGGTCCTTTAGGTTTTGAGTTCCGGCCATGCATTCTACTAAAGTACCGATCCGCTTCGCTTTTCGCTGTACGCTCGGGATGTTTTCCGTTGCTTTGAGTTTCTAAAGGAAGACATGCCCGTGTTATCCATTTTCAACGCCGTTTGTCATTCCATGTTCGCTCGTTATGCATATTGCTTATGTTTCCATTTTCATGCATCGATTTTGATGGTTTATCTTAGATCCGAGGATAGCATCGATTTTCAAGTTTCTTCACCGCTAAGATTTGAGTCAACTTGCATGCATGCATATTTTGAAAGACCTATTATATAGTCTCGATGCCCGAATATATTTTCCTTCTCGCATCGAATTGATTTGAAACCCGAGAGTGCCAAATGGGTTCGAAAGTCGAAACCCTAATTTTGCTACGATCGTCGCTTTGATCACGATGTTTTTTGCTTTGTGGAAGTGACCCAAAAGTTGTTTCGCCTTGTTACTAGCACCTACCAAAGGCGATCGGTGAAGTAATCAGATCTATAGATATCTCACCGACGCTGTTCTGCTCAGTGCTGGGTTATATATGCTTATTTTGAGTTATTTACACTAATATTTCAAAATAAAACATGTACGCTGTGAAATGTTTTGTGAAATTATTATCGCTCTCCGATCCAAGATATGGTTCTATCATGGTTGTGCACGATCTCTATTCGCTGGGTCGATCACCATCTCGAGTATTGATCATATGGATAGACCCCGAACACGTGGTTTTGGTTCGCCGGATAGACCCCTAAGTCCACACGAAGGTAATGAGGTGGTTATGGTTCGACGGGATTTCAATCAAGTCCACACCGAGTTAGCCTACCGGATACGCCCGGCGCGGCCGACCGGATATGCCCCGCCGAATGAATGTCATGTGACGGGTCAAGGGATACGCCCGAGCCGTGGTTCATGGTTCTATGATGGGAGTAACAGAATAACGGATCGTATCGAAAATGAAAAATCTATTTTGCTTACTTAGAAGTGGATTTACGCTTTAAAACCTTCTAAGGTAAGTGCTCTAAACACGCCTCGTGATTCTTTTGATTTATGATAAAACCCCACCGAGCGCTAGTACTCACCCCAAATTTTTTCAAATCTTTTCACGTATGGAGTGAGGGTCGACTCATAGCGACACTGGCGGGTGGAGTCATGGTTCTTCATGCTATGCCCGCGATGTCAGGTTATATACGCACTGACAATTACGTATTCTCGTCCCTTATTTGCTTTTGATTTGGGAACAAGATTTGTTATGTTATTCTCACGCGAGTCTCGATACGAGCATGCTATGTGGTCGACCGGGTCTAGTCGACAGATGTAATGCTATTTTGCCTTCTTGCATTACTTTTAATAAACCAAGATCATGTTCTCTCGAGGTTATGATATCGATATTATTCTCATAGGATTATTTGTGCACCCCTCCCTTCGTGATATGTCCTAGTTATAGAGGAGATGCTTCCCCGATTTCATGGTCACATCTTCTTATCATGTATGTTATATGTATCCCCTTCTTCCCCTCTTCTTAACCCCCATCCCTAGTCATACCCCGCATCCGTGCCTTCCCGGAATTGGGGCGTGATGTATCATGGTATTAGAGCAATGTTCTTAGCATCTAGTTTTCATAATTATTTGATATCAAAGCGCTCGCTTGCTTTATATCATGTTTTTGAAATTGAGTGTTTAGAACTTGTTCTTCTAAACTGCTCATCGTGCAGCCTACCCTCACCACCGTCATCCGCCTCCTTAAAAAAGGGATGAGGTATGTGTTTATTTGTCGATGCTTTATGTGGCTACGTGATGCTTGATATGATCTTGGTTTCACGTGTTTTGGCCTGTAAGAGTTTACGGATGTAAACGTGACGTGGATGAGATGTGGTTGGATGGTGATGTGATGAATGGCGATGTGGACGGGAAGCAATTGTTGATGGAACAAAAGGGCCTCGTGTGGTCGTGATGTGAAAATCGCTTATATGATATGATGTGATTAATTTGATCACGTATGGTTGATGTAAGTCTATGTGTTTACATAGAATATGTTGTTGATTGAAAATCTTGTTTATTTTGATAAACGAGTGCTTGTAAGTGAACTCGATTGGTTACGTGATTATTATGATAAATATTGATATTGATATGGATATGTGTTGAAATAAACATGTGTATGAGATATGATTACCCGTATGACCGGGATGATAAAGGAAACGCGAATATTTGTTGTTGTTTTATGGTGAACTAACATGTAGGTTTATGGATATTCAGCCGCCCGCATAACGTTGGTCGAGATCTCACGTAATGGATGAGCATATCCGTAAATTCGTGGAATGTACCCGGAATATTCATGAGCCATTGGGAGTATTTCGGAAGATTTGTCAAGTTATGGAGAAAGGTTCGAGATGCTGGGAAAGTGTCGTAATACGAGGCCTACTATCGGATGACCGAAAGGCTACCGACAGTTGGTGTACCGTGGGCGAAAGCAAGGACATGTGTTGTTCAGACGATCCTATCACGAGGCACCTTACCTTGAATTTACCGAGTTCACGCCGAGTATGGAGACAAGGGGATGCATTCACCGAGGTATACCATCCGAGGAGGATGTGGTTATAGACACCGAGGACCGATCCGATCGATGATAGGGATGATGTTTTCAAGAGCCATTGGGAGAACAACCATCAATCAGCGATCGCCAAGGCATCAGATACACCAGCCACTACACCTCCATCGACGATCCTTACCTTCCGGAGGACCCGAACGACTTTGAGGCGTGAACTTCCGACGACGAGATATTGTCCGTCCGACTGGCAGCAAAGAAGCCTCAGAATCAATCTTCATGCCACCAAACCGTGGTCGCCGGCATCCAAAGAAGGCGACTCGAGGGGAAGAGAGGAGGACCCGATGAGAACGAGGAGGATAGTGAGGATTCGAGGACCCGTGATCCGTGATAGCCGGCGACTCACGAGGTCGGGCACATTGAGGAAGGGTGCAAGCGCAGAGACAGGACTCGTGCACGCCTTTTCACCGACACTCGTGCAATCGTGGCACTGGATAGGATCATACCCATCGAGGCTTGCCTACGCAGATCGCTCAAGCCCAACCAAGCCCGATTGAAGGGAAAGAGGATGAGGAGAGATGAATGGAACCGCTGGGACGAGCGGGAATAGTGGATGGATATGGAGGATGTGGATCTAGGTAGTCGGTACAAAGTGATAACCGCAGAGTCGCTAGAAGCATGGATGAGCGGCATTTGACAAAGGACCGAGTCGATTCTTTTGCTCATATCCGACCTTTTGATCGACATACCTTGATCTTATATTTTGACAAATTCTTCATGGACACCAATATTATCGATACTAACGCCGCCTATGACGTGATGTTTATGTTTGATGCTTATACGTGATACGAGCTAACGCCATGATGATATACGATCTATGCGACGCGTGATGATAATGTTATGTGAAATGCATAACGATGATATGTTGACATGATTGCATGATTATATGTGATCGTATGTGATATGTGGTATATGTGATGATATGTGCTATGGGTGATGATATATGTTATGCGACGATACCCGCTATCTATGCGAAAGCTGCTTAATGTTTCAAACGCCGGTACGTAATGCCGAGAACAAGGAACCAAAGGAACAATAACGTGGAAGAAGCCCAGAACCACCTTTGGTTCGCCGCATGCGATCGAGAGTTTCGCAGCGTAATCCCCTACGTTGACGGTCTCGTGAACCGATCGACGCCGAGAACCGGATACGATCCACCGAAAGATCTTCAATACATCGGGTCCGAAGAAGCGTAAAAGTCGAATTGCGCGATCTTTCGCCTAACCGATGAGGCCGATTTCTAGTGGGAACCGTGAGAAGGACCCTAACACCGTGACAAAGGGCAAGGTATACGGGAAGATTTCACGAAGAACCATGGAAAAGTACGTGCCGGCGCACGCGCAGAGAAGGCAAAACGAAGTTCGAATCTTCGCCACGGAGAAGGACGATCACCGAGTACGATCGCCGCTCAATCGCCCCGTCACGCTATGCTACGCACTGGTCAAGACCGAGGTCATGGGCGCATGTGTTCGTGAGAGGACTCACCGAGATCGAAATTTCGCCGTCACCGTGGAGATCCGACGTATGCGCAGCCTCGAACCGGCATTAAACATTGAGTCAATGTTGCCCCAGAGAGAACAATGCCACCCGGACAGCCATCCGACTGGAGGAAGAGGTAAGAGAAATGGATGATCGAGGAAAGGCAATCAGTGTTCCAAGGAACCATAGCGGTCCGAAGGATTCCAAGGAATCAAGGCATTCAAGAGAGAAAGGCAACTTTGGGAAGGAATTTCCAACCCATGCGGCAGTGGAAAACCTGGTGCCGTAAATGCCAAAGGAATCATTTCACCGAGTGCGTGCAAGGTAAGCACCGAGTGCTATCGCGGTAAGAAGTCCGACATTACGCCGAGATTGTCCGTTAGAGGGCCAGCAAAGTGCCGCCAAGAAGGCAAAGATCCGCCCCCAGAGGCGTAATCATGTTCACCGAGGACAAACAACGGAGCAGGAGGTCACCCTAGGCCAGAAACCAAAGGCCACCGCAGAAGCGTGGTGTACGCTGAATCAACAAAGAGCAGCTCAAGCTCCCTGAAATCTTGCAGTATAATCCATATGAGTGATATACCCGCTTTGTTTGATACAGAGCCTCACATTCTTTCATTTCAAGAATCGCGGTGAGAGGTTGGGTTTGGTACCCAAGAAATCACAGTAGTACCCTCGAAATTAGCATCCCATCGTGGAAGTGCTAAAGGCAAAAGAGATTTGCCGTAACCGTGAAGTAGAAATCAGAAGCGTAAGGTCTTTGTCAATTTGCATGTCATCGAATGGAAGATTTCGATGTCATCTTTGGCATGGATTGTTGGAAAAGCACATGGCAACTATACGCTGTCTCGAGAGAGAAGTTGCTTTTCGAATGTACAAGGCGAGTGGAAGTTTGTTTCACGCATAATAATGGGTGTTCATGCGTAACGATCTCAAGACCGGCGCGTGAGGATGATCAGAGGGAAGTCGTCAAACTTCTTGGTAAGTTCGACAGGCACACGAACAAAGGCAACACTGTGCAAAAGGAGCCAGGTGTGTGAATATCCCATCGTGTTTCCCGGACTGCCGGCCTACCACCGATAGACAAGTGGAATTCACTATTGATTTCGGAACCGTGAGCAAGATCAGATCAAAGGCACCATATAGAACGGCACCTAAAGAATTGCAAGAACCGAAAGCGCAGCTGGCAGGAGTCGTTGATTCAGGTTTTATCCGACCCAGCGCGGTCGCCGCGGGGAGCGCCTGCTCGTTCGTCGGAAGAGGACGGGTCGTACGAAAGCCATCGTGAGCATGCAACGGAGAGACGAAGTTCTTGAAAAGATGCTTGAAAGCAAGGCTAGAAGATAGCAAGGGTTTCACTGAAGCGAGAGGACAACGCTACTATTCCGAGAAAGGTTACGTGTACCACTCAATGCAGGAATTGAGAGATAAAATCACGAGCAAGCTCATGAGGCACAGTGATACAACTATCCAGAAGCACCAAATGTGCTGAGACCTTAAAAGGAACTTTGGTGGGAAGGGATGAAAAAGGATGTAGTCTGCTTAGGAACGTTGTTTGGCTTGTCGCCAGTGAAAGCCGTACACCAACGTCCGTCAGATTGTCGCAACCGCTACCAACCCCGTGAGTGGAAACGGGATCATATCGGTATGGATTTTGTGGTGAGTTTTCCAAGGTCAACAGAGGAAACACCGCTATACGGGTTGTCGTCGATAGACCCACGTAAGTCAGCTCATTTCACCGATCCGACGACGCGACGGTCCGGATAAGCTTGCCACCTTTACGCCGAGAAATCGCATTTCGCTACATGGTGTACCGGTATCGACACGCAGCACCGCGACCCGAGGTTCACATCGAGGTTTTGGAGGAGTCTGCGAGAAGCCATAGACCAAGTCAATCTTAGTACGGCATTCCATCCTCAAACCCGGACGGTCACCTGGGAGAACGATTCAGTGTTTTAAGACATGTCATGAGCAAATGAGTTTAGAGAGAGGAAATCGAAGAGATAACGCTTTGGTAGAGTTTTCCTATAACAACAGCTTATCGTGCCACCATAGGAATGGCTCCCTATGAATCGTTGGTCACGGAAGGAAGGTCGATCGCCACTTTATCGGGACGGACGGCGTGGCGGAAGATGTTAGGACCAGAGATGGTTCAACAGACGGTCGAGGTTATCGATCAGACTGCCGGGGATCAAGGAAGCTCGTGACGTGCGTAAGTCCCAGCGCGGAAGTCGTCAGACGGATCTTCGGGCTCCATGATCGAGATCGCGCTTTCCTTAAGGCGTTTCC
Organism: Salvia rosmarinus; assembly: GCA_036937905.1. Classification (NCBI taxonomy): domain Eukaryota; kingdom Viridiplantae; phylum Streptophyta; class Magnoliopsida; order Lamiales; family Lamiaceae; genus Salvia; species Salvia rosmarinus. Next base: position 141,248 of record JAODLM010000599.1, read on the forward strand.
GACGAGAGAGTCGCTCGCTTTGGGAAACGAGGTGTTACGCACCGAGGTTCGCTGGACCTTCAAGTTCTCGAGAGAATAGTCCCCGCTGCCTATAAAGTTAGCTTTGCCACCCAGCATCGAGATGTTCACGACGTGTTTCACGCTTCTCACCGAGAAAGTACGTGTTCGACCCAAACACGTGATCAAGCACGCACCAATGGTTCTCGCCGCAGATCCGAAAGTTACGAGGAGCGCCGCCGGCTATCTTGAAACGAGAAGTCAAGGGAGTTGAGGAACAAGCGATTCCGTCAGAAGGTGTTGTGGAATCACCACGGAGAGAGGCGAAGCTACGTGGGAGTTGGAAGACAAATTCGTGGCTCAAGACCGAAGTTGTTTTCTCCACGTGTTTGAAATTTCGGGATGAATTTTTCTACAGTTATGAGGATGTAATAATTCCGCCTTTTAAGCTCGCTTTGTATGGCACGCTCGAGAAAATGTCAAAGGTTGACTTTTGTTTCGGTGATGCGACCGCCACGAAACCCTCAAAGCGTATGAAGAGTGTCTTATGCATTTAATTCATGTACACTAAGTATGCGTGTTTTCGACCACCCATGAAGGTTTGCACTCTGGAAGTTATCGAAAACCGACTTTTCATTGGTCTTTAAAAGCATATCTTGTTTATAGTCATTGTGTCCGTGTATTTTATTTCGTGTCCATGGGTACCAAGTTTGCTAAATTTGGAGTCCGTCATAAAGTTGCGCCGGTTTTCAGAAAGCTGGTGCGAAAATTATGCGAAGTTAGCAAACAAGCAATCGCTTTTCCTATAAATAGGAGGCTAGGGCCTTCATTTTCAACGCTCATTTCCTTCGCCTCTCCGTGTTTACGGAAGAGCCGAGCAGCTCCTGCACGCCGCGAAGTCACTGGCGAGCTGGGATCGAGTCGGGGCGCCACGGCGGCGGCTTCGCGTACGCCGCCGCCGAGCCACCACCGATCAACCACCCCCGCAGCCCGCTTTTCTGCTTTTTGTCCTTTTCTTGTTTTGATTCCGCCTTTTAGTAGATCGTATAGCATAGAACCGGGAATCTAAAGGGACGGACGGATATCGACGGAGGCCACCGATTGCCTAAGAAGTTTCACCAATCGCCGCCCATTGCCACCGATTGGCGGTGTTGGTCGCCGATTTGCGGCCGACGGCCACCTTTGGCCACGGGTCCTTTAGGTTTTGAGTTCCGGCCATGCATTCTACTAAAGTACCGATTCCGCTTTTCCTCGCTTTTCGCTTCGCATGCTCCGGATGTTTTCCGCTGTTTCAGTTTTCTAGCCAAGACATGCCCGTTATCCATTTTCAACGCCGCTTGTCATTCCATGTTGCTGTTATGCATATTGCTTATGTTTCCATTTTCATGCATCGATTTTGGATGGTTTATCCTAGATCCGGCGATAGCATCGATTTTTCTTCACCGCTAATATTTGAGTCAACTCGCATGCACGCATATTTTGAAAGTACCCTATTATAGGTCTTGATGCCCCGAATATATTTCCTTCGACGAGTTGATTTGAAAACCCGAGAGTGCCAAATGTGGGTTTAGAAAGTCGAAACCCTAATTTATCTACGATCGTCGCTTGATCACGTTGTTGCTTTGCTTTGTGGGATGTAACCCAAAAGTTGTTCCGCTCTTGTTACCGTGCACCTACCAGGCGATCGTGAAGTCATCGGATCCGTAGATATCTCTCGGTTGACGCTTTCGCTCTGCTCAGTTGGGTTATATATGCTTATTTTGAGTTATTTACTCGATATTTCAAAATAAAACACGTACCAGAAATGTTTTGTGAAATTATTATCGTTCTCTCCGATCCAAGATATAGTTCTATCATGGTTGTGCACGATCTCTATTCGTGGTTGATGACCATCTTGAGTATTGATCATATGGGATAGACCCCAACACGTGGTTATGGTTCGCCGGATAGACCCCTAAGTCCACACGAAAAGCGTAATGAGGTGGTTATGGTTCTCGGGATTTCAACCTCAAGTCCACACCGAGTTAGCCGGCTAGATACGTTCTCGGCGTAATGATCGGATATGTTCCGGGCCGAATGAATGTCATGTGATGGGTCAAGGGATACGCCCGAGCCGTGGTTCATGGTTCTATGATGGAGTAACAAAGAATAACTGATCGTATCGAAAATGAAAAATTCTATTTTGCTTACTTTGAAGGATTTACGCTTTTAAAACCTTAAGTTAAGTGCTCCAACACGGCCTCATGATTCTTTTCGATTATGATAAAACCCCACCGAAAAGCGCTTAGTACTCACCCCAAACTCTTTTCAAATCTTTTCACTGTATGGGAGAGGGCCGGATTCCGCGATTAGGGCGCCGAGCTGGTTCTTCATGCTATGCTTCCGATGTCAGGTTATATACGCACTCGATAACTATGTATTCTTGTCCCTTATTTGCTTTCTCGATTTGGGAACAAGATTTGTTATGTTATTCTCACGCGAGTCTCGATACGAGCATGCTATGTGGTCGACGGTCTAGTTGACAGTGATGTAATGCTATTTCGCCTTCTCATTACTTATAATAAACCAAGATCATGTTTTCTCGGGTTATGATATCGATATTATTCTCGTTGGTGGATTGTTTGTGCACCCTCCCTTCGTGATATGTCCTAGTTATAGAGGAGATGTCGCCGATTTCATGGTCACATATTCTTATCATGTATGTTATATGTATCCCTTCTTCCCCGCTTAACCCCTCACCCTAATCACACCCCGCATCCGTGCCTTCCTGAATTGGGCGTGACAAGATCAGCGACAACATTCGCTTCCGGAGATACTTGATATCAAAATCATAATCTTTTGCCAATTTAAGCCATCTTCCGTGGTGCATGATCAAGTCTTTCTCGTCAAGAATTACTTCAAGCTCTTTGATCAATAAAGATCGCACACTTGGATCCATACAAAAGATGTCTCCAATTCTTCGTAGCAGAACAACAATTAACTCTAGATCGTGTAGGATATATGAGCTCGTGAGGTTTCAACTTTGTGAAACATAAGCTATCACTCTTCCTTCTTGCATCGTGAAAATCCTAGTCCACTTTGATGCATCAGATACGTAGTATACCCTTTGTCTCGACTCGTATTGCCAAACCGGTCAGAGTCAATCGCCTTTAAATCTTGAAAACTTTCTTCACGTTCTTGGGTCCATTGGGACTTAATTCCTTTTCGAAGGTATTGAATCATAGATCTCATAATCTTGGAGAATCCTTCTATGAACCTTCGATAATATCCTGCTAAACCCAAGAAACTTCGAATCTCTGTCTATGTCATCGGCGAATTCCAATAGCGTACCGCTTGAACTCTAGCGGTGTCGACTTTGATTCCGTCTGTTGTAATGATGTGTCCAAGGAAATTCACTTCCCTTGGCCAAAACTCACATTTGCTAAACTTAGCAAACAATCGTTCTATTCTCGACGTCTTTAGAACGATTCTCAACTGTTCTTCTTGTTCTTGCTCGTTCTTCGAGTACACGAGAATATTATCGATAAATACCAAAACAAATTTATCGAGATAATTGTGGAAAACACAATTCATCAAATCTATATACACAGCTGGTGCATTCGTCAAGCCAAATGGCATTACTACGAATCAGTAGTGGCCATCATCTGCTCAAAAGCGCCTGCTATGTCCTTCCGACGAATCATTGATTGATGATACCGACTTCGTGTCAATTTGAGAAAACACTGCACTTTTCACCGATCGAACAAGTCCTCAATCCTCGGTAAAGGATACCTATTCTTCAAGGTTAACTTATTCAACTCTCCTCAGAATCAATACGTATCCTTGTAGTTTCATCCTTCTTTTCGACAAATAGAATTGGTGCTCCCCAGGAGATACACTAGGTCGAGTAAAACCTAGGTCCAAAAGCTTTTGCAATTGGATCCTTAACTCCTGTAATTCTTTTGGGGCCATTCTATAAGGTGCTTTTGAAATAGGTGTTGATCCTGGATCTAGCTCAATGGAAAACCCTAATTGTCTGTCCGGAGGTAGCTCGGTAATGTTTCGTGAAAACATCCTGAAATTTCAACCACGGTACATCTCCTACCTTCATCTCGACTTGACATCGATATTCGATATACAAGGTAAGCACAATCTTCCTCGCTCTTGATTTGTATAATCGAAAGCGCTTTGGTTGAGCTTGTATACAATGTTTCGTTACCACTATTACAATCTCCTATCCGATTTGAATACTTGATCGCATATATCTCGTGTCCCCTTATCTCATATATAAGTTAGATCATACAAGGTGTAGAAGATCACGTAAGTCCGTATGATTGGTCAAGCTTAATGAGATATAAAAGTTTCACACCGAGACGACTTAAGGACGAGTTGTTGGTTTAGCCGCAGATAGATAAGAAGTGACTGACTTAGTTGCTTGTCTATGCCGGTACGCCTCGACGTATCAAGGATCACAGGAGATGTGTTCTTCTTCCGACCGTCGTGAAGAACCAAGATCTCGTGACTTACGATGATCTAAACCTCGATAAGGTATTAGGTGAGTATGAGTTGCCGACCATCACTTTGACTTGTTATGAGTGAGGGTTATATGTTCTAACCCAAGATTCTCCGTGATCTCGGGTGGTGGCAAGGTTTTGATGTCACGCTAGTTATCTCAGACGAGTCACCGTATCCGCTAGGATGATGACGCCCCTTAAGGAGCTCAAAGGTTTATTGTACTAAACCCCGCAGTTGAGTTAGCTCAAGTACAATAATAAGGTCGAGTGGTACTACTTAAGGATATGAAGTTATTAATCGCTTTAAGCAATGATTGCTATAAATGATTAATGGACGCTCGATATCTTAAATACGGGATTCAGAATGTCTAAGTGCAAGCCCGACTCAACTTCGTAATAAAGGGTAAGTCAAGATTTATTCTCTAGTGGCATGAATAAATGTTTATAAATTAATTTATGTTCGGGTCGAACATAAGATAATTAATTTATTTGAGGCCCATCTTTATTCCTCGCATTTGATCCTGGCCGCCCATCCAGTTCCGTAGATCGAGGAAATCGCGCCTATAGCTCTCAAAGGCAAGATTTTATTCTCTTTATCCCACAAGGATATTATTATATTTATGGTATATGCATAGATCCTTTCCATATAAGATTATGGTAATAATCCCGAGAGTATGGAAATAATCCCGATAGTATGGAAATAATCCTAAGATTATGGTAATATTCCATATAGATTATGGTAATTTCCATATGGATTATGGTAATTTCCATATGGATTAAGGTAGTGCATTATAAATATAAGGTATGAGATAAAGTCTAGTTAATGCTCACATATTGAGAACAAGATTTTCGCCATCTCATATAGCTCGAGAGAGAAAATTTTCGAGTATTATGAAGAGAGCTCGGTGATTTTCCCGTATTCTCCATAGATCGCCCTCACCGACGCTGAGATTGGGCAACCGGATACAGCCCGTAAGGTCAAAGCACGAGTCCGATCCATTCGATCCATTCATCTCGCTCCATCGACCTCTTCGTATCCAAAGGTAAACACGTGAAAACCCCTACGTGTTGCGATTTAATTATATAGACGCATGCTAGGTTTATAATCAATGTATGGTGAATTAAACACCCAAGATAGATCCTCGGGCAGGGTTAACATACGCTTTCCCTACACTGGTATCGAGCCCGGATCGTAATCTTGGCTCGCTGGATTAATTCACGCTGATTATTACGCTGCTTTAATAATTGTGGATCCGCTGCTCATCGTGGCTCGCTTATTGTTTTTGTTGGTTTTGGTTTTTACACCACGAGAAAATCCGTGGTTAGATTAGATTTTATTATGTAAATCTTATCTGTAAAAGAAGAACGAAGACGAAAGAACGAAGAACGAAACGACGGAAAACAGTCTCTCTCACCGTCATCCGGTGTTTTCATGAAGCGAGCCTCGCGGTCGCAAGGGCGATCGCGAGGGCTGCGGGCGACGGGGCGCGCGTTCTCGCGCGAGATCCCTGGCGCCTAGCGAGCGAGCTCGCGGTCGCGAGGATTACCCGCGAGGCCGCGCGCCGCGCGAAAGCATGGCGACGACGCGCTGTCACAACGCGAAACCCGGCGCATGAGCGCATCGCGGTCGCGAAGTTTCGCCGCCGGGCGACGACGCCTCGGCAGACGTTACGCCGGGCGGTGGCCGCCGCATTTCGCTGCGGGTCGCGGTCGCTTTAGCGACCGCGAGGTAGCCCGCGAGGGACACGCAAGCACGCTGGTCGACAAGAAGTCGGCGCTGCCGGGCCTCGCTTCAGCGCCGCTGCCCAAGACAGATTGGGCCGACCCGCCCGCACTGCTTTTCCAGATTTTCCGTCCGCGCCTGCACGCGAGGCCCATTTGTTGAATCCGTCCGTGCCTGCACGCGAGGCCTGTCAAGTTTAATTGCACTTTGTAAATCTATGTAATAGATTAGATTTAAATGTGCAGTTTCACGATCGGGCCGCTGATGAACGCTTTATTTTATTTTTATCGCTCATATGCATGTCGTGGATGTTTAAATTGTGCAAGAGTATGTTATGTATGTTTATATTACGCTGACAAACCTTAAGTGTTTTACGAATTGACGCGCATAGTAAGCATGCTAGGTTTATCGCGCTTATCAAGCATATTTTAGAATTTCATGAGCATGTTTTACATGTCGAGTTCTATAGAAAAGCATGCTAGATTACGTGATCTCGCATGGACAAACCTTTTGAATAAAAAGACTAAGCAAGCAACCCGACAAATTAATTTTTCAAATTAAAATGTCAAGACCTCCACTTTTGATCTCTAAACAAAGTGAGACGACCGTGAGTAAACGCCCACACGCGCGGCTTGCTTGCACTGCTTATCATAAGTTTGTTAGATGAGATTTCTAAATAAAACTTTTAAATCTATCGAGAAGTGGGAGTTTCATGTAAACGCCCACACGCTGCGGCTTGTATGTGCGATTTTCATAAGTTCTCTAGAGATAGATATAAATGAGATAACAAAAGAATTTGAATTGGAAGCGTATGGTCCGAGTGAGTATACCAATTCTAAGAATTCATCTTCACGTTAAAATTGTGGTCATTGCTTAGACATCACCTCAAGTACAACTTCCCGCGAAGTCCCTTCTTGCGATAGTGATGTGGTCTAGTAAGGTCCAATCATTAATTTCATTTGTCATAAGGATAAGTTGACATGGATTGAAATTAAACGACTAAAAGGTATATTTTAGTCTGGTCGAGGGGTTCATGTGTAAACGCCCACACGCTGCGGCTTGCATGTGGGATTCCTCACGATTGGAGGTTTCAATTAATATTGTTTTATCAAAAGGTTACAATATTATTGTTACGAATTATTTGCGATCGATGCTTATGTGTTTTACATTATCGCTTCGATATGTCTCTTACGCCGATTATCAATATGCTCGCACAAAACTGCTATCCGTCCAAATTTTATCGAGTGGAAACGAAACATGGAATATGTTCTTATCGTCAAGAACACATGTTTGTTCTCACTACTCCTAAACCCGATGCCTTATCGACGCTGCGACTAATGAGCAATGAGAGTCAAGGCACTTTGGAATAAGTCAAACAATATGGCTAAATGCTATATGATGACTACGATGTCCAAAGGCTTGTACCGCAAAGATCACCGATGGTAGACGCGATCGATATTTGGTCAAGTCTCGAGAGTAAGTTTGGGCAATGGATCGACAACCGCCCACACAATGAGAGAAATCTTGGCGTAAGATGGAAGAAGGAAGTTCGTCCATGAACATGTCTCCCACACGACTCATCTCATGGATAGTCTTGATCACTTGGGAGGAGGTATCGACGGCGGCCAAGGTCGATATCATCCTCAATACACCGCCCAAGTCTTTTGAGAACTCGCTGAATGCGATCATGAGCAAGACCGAGTTTACACTTAGTCGCTGTTTAATGATCTCGTTGCATGCGAAGGAGTTATGGGAAAAGGAGCACATGCTCTTGCTAGCACATCTAAGGGCCCAAAATTTTCATCGCAAAATGGAAATAGAAAAGGGTACCAAAGGTGGTAGAGGCAAGGAAATAGTGGAGTAATGGGAGCAAGAACATGGTTGCACCGGAGGCTCAAGAAGCCAAAGGAGAAGGGCAAGTGCTTCAAGTGCGTAAGACTGGGCATTGAAGGCCAAGTGCCCTATGCTCAAGCTCAAGGTACGCCGCTTGCTTTAGTGACGGAAACATGTTTAGCGACTTGTTCTACCCATTCTCGGGTAGTAGATACGGGCGAATCGATCATGTTTGTTACACCTGCGGGTTCCCGCGACAAGGAGTCGCTTGATGGCGAGATAACGATTCCATGGGCAACGCGCGAAAGTCAAGTCGCTGCAGCTTGGAGATGTTTTTATGTTTTGGGACAACAGCTTTAGTTTTGAAAGACGCTTTATATGTGCCGGATTTTCATGAACCTTGTTTCTGCTTTCAAATTATTTACTCATGGATATTCTGTTATTTTTGATAGTGGTGTTTCTATCATAAGAAATGACGGTTATCTCGTGTTGGCACCTTATATAATTCGCTTATACTATTTCTCGCAAAACATAATACCTATAACTATGTAGATCTTCATCAAACCCTAAAAGAGAAAGTTTTCTTCAAGAAGATGACTCTACTTTTCTCTCGGCATCTTAGATTAGGTCACATCAATCTAAATAGGATCCAAAGACCTGCTAAGAATGGAGCGCTGGGGAATCTCACTACATCTGCTCCCACCGCGAATCCTCAGATAGAAGGGAAGATGTCGACTGCACCCTTCAAAGCGGGGGTTATAGAGCCAAAGAAATGTTGAGTTAGTCCATTCTCGACCTATGTGGACCGATGTCCACACAAGCTCGTGGAGGGTACGAGTATTTTGTCACTTTCATCGACGACACTAAGGTACGGATACATATACCGCTTCACCGCAAGTCCGAATGCTTTGAGAAATTCAAAGAGTTTAAGGCGGAAGTGGAGACGGCTAGGTAAAGTATCAAGTCATCAAGGCTCGATCGCGCGGGGCGAATACCTCAAGAACGAGTTTATGGACTATCTAGTGAAGTGTGGATTACATCCCAACAAGATTTCACCGGCACACCACAAAGAAATGGTGTGTCGAGCTAAGAAATAGGACTCTTTGGAAATGGTTAGATCTATGACGAGTTATGCTACATTGCCTATTTCGCTCGGGATATGCCTTAGAGACGGCGGCATACTTGCTAAATCTAGTACCGCCCAAGTCACCGAAAAGACCCTTCGAGTTGTGGTTTGGGCGAAGCCCGCTTTAAGCCACATAAAGATATAGGGCAGCCAAAGACACGTGCCGAACAAGAAAGTCGATGTTGGAGGCTAGATCCGACGCAAGGTCGTTTATCGCTATCCTAGAGGAACGAAGGTGGTTTATTCTATAGTCCTAAGGATCAAGGTCATTATTAAGACTAATGCCCGATTCTTAGAAGAGGATTATATGAAAATCATAAGTCCAAAGTTGAAATCATTCTTCAAGAATTAGAAGATGATCGATTCCACCACCGACAGGCCAAAGGTACGAGATGTCGAGTCTAGTGAGGATCGACACCGATACTTCAAGAAATTGAAGTAGGTCGAGTTCACCGAGATACCGACCGCATAAGTGGTACCTACACAAGCAAGTTGTGCAAGTTAGAGAACCACAAGTATCTCGCACCCACCGCTGCTATTGTGCTCAGAGAACCTCGTCAGAGTGGGAGGGTTGTTCGTCAACCCGAGCGATTTATGTTCGTGGGTGAATCTTCGGATTTAGTCCCAGCAGATCTAACATGCAATAATCGACCCATGGACATACAAGGAGGCAATACAAGATATTGATGCAAGATCATGGCACACCGCTATGGACTTAGAAACGGAGTCCATAACGGCTATGGATGTATATGAAAGACACTCTACCGATGGCAAGGAAGCCATAGGTAGTAAGTGGATATACAAGAGGAAGAGAGATTCCGATGGAGAGGTTTCGCTTTTAAAGCCGTGCCAGGGCGAAAGGGTACACTCGCATTGAGGGCATCGATTTCGACGAGACCTTTCACCGTAGCAATGCTCAAGTCCATCGTAATTCTTCCGCCATAGCAGCCCACTCAACCTAGAGGTTTGGCAATGGATGTTAAAACCGCTTCTAAACGGTTACCTTGAGGAAGGTAGAGACATCTATATGCAAAGAACTCAAGGTTATGTGGTAAAGCGTGAAGAGCATCTAGTATGGAAGCTTAAGAAGTCCATTTATGGACTTAAGCAGCCTCCCGATCATGGAACTTACGCTTGACGAGGTAGTAAAGTCCCATGGATTTACCCAGCTGCCTAGCGAGAGTTGTGTGTATCGTTAGATGTCAACGGTGATGTGGTATTTCGCACTTTATGTAGATGACATCCTTCTAGTTGGCAACAACGTGAAGTCATATCGACGAAAGAGTTGGCTATCCGATCGCTTCAAATGAAAGACTTAGGAGATGCAGCAGCATATTCTGGGATCAAGGTTTACCGAGATCGCAAGAAGAAAATGTTGAGCTTATCTCAGCGCCTTACATTGATATCGTGATTACTGCTTTAGTATGCACCGCCAAGAAAGGATTGCTACCTTCGCATATGGCGCCTTTATTCAAAACGCAGTCACCCATGACCGCAGCGAGATAGAGGAATGAGACAAGTTCCTCACGCTCCGCCGTAGGAAGTCTCATGTACGCAATGCTATGCACGAGGCCCGATATCCGCTATGCGGTAGGCATAGTAGCTAGATATCGCCTAACCTCGACAAGCTCATTGATCGCAAGAAGCATATACCAAGCACCGAAAAGGACTCGAGATTATAGGCTAGTTTACCATGCGATAGTCTAATGCCTTGGGTTATATGCTGCACTGGATTTCCAAGCCGACCGTGATGAGAAAAAGTCAACCTCGTGCTATGTGTTTACCTTGGGAGGTGGAGCCGATCCTCAAGGAGTGCAAAGCAATGATGCATTGCGGACTCTACCATGGAAGCCGAATATGTAGCCGCCTTGAGGCTTCTAAGAGGTCAGATGGTTCAAGAACCACTCATGGATCTAGACGTGGTACCGGTTTGCCCAAGAGTATCATAGTTTATCGTGATAACTCAAAAAGTGGCAAACTCGGCGGAACCACGGACCCACAAGGCGACCAAACACATAGAGAGAAAGTACCATGTCATACGAGAAATCGTTAGACGAGGTGACGGCCGATAGAAAAGATTGATACAACGGAAAATCTAGCGGATCCATTCACGAAGAGCCCGCCGCAAAAGTCTACGATGGACACGTTAGAGGACTCGATTATGCTGATGGCACCCACTTAGAAAGGAAACTTTGTATAAGTGGGAGAAGCAAAGTGATGGTTGTTTGTAATAGCTAGTAGAAAGACACATCAGATACTAAAAGTTTGCTTTAGTATAAGTGGAGATTGTCGATTTGTATACCGAAGCGCTTGGTTGAGCTTGTATACAATGTTTCGTTACCACTATTACAATCTCCTATCCGATTTGAATACTTGATTGCATATATCCGTGTCCCCTTATCTCATATATGTTAGATCATACAAGGTGTAGAAGATCACGTAAGTCCGTATGATTGGTCGCTTTAATGAGATATAAAAGTTTCACAAACCGAGACGACTTAAGGACGAGTTGTCGGTTTAGCCGCAGATAGATAAGAAGTGACTCTGACTTAGTTGCTTGTCTATGCCGGGTACGCCTCGACGTATCAAGGATCACAGTGAGATGTGTTCTTCTTTCCGACCGCCGTGAAGAACCAAGATCTCGTGACTTACGATGATCTAAACCTCGATAAGGTATTAGGTGAGTATGAGTTGCCACCATCACTTTGACTTGTTATGAGTGAGGGTTATATAGTTCTAACCCAAGATTCTCCGCATCTCGGTGGTGGCAAGGTTTCAGATGTCACGCTAGTTATCTCAGACGAGTCACCGTATCCGCTAGGACGATGACGCCCCTTAAGGAGCTCAAAAGGTTTATTGTACTAAACCCCGCAGTTGAGTTAGCTCAAGTACAATAATAAGGTTGAGTGGTACTACTTAAGGATATGAAGTTATTAATCGCTTTAAGCAATGATTGCTATAAATGATTAATGGACGCTCGATATCTTAAATACGGGATTCAGAATGTCTAAGTGCAAGCCCGACTCAACTTCGTAATAAAGGGTAAGTCAAGATTTATTCTCTAGTGGCATGAATAAATGTTTATAAATTAATTTATGTTCGGGTCGAACATAAGATAATTAATTTATTTGAGGCCCATCTTTATTCCTCGCATTTGATCCTCTGGTCGGCCCATCCAGTTCGTAGAATCGAGGAAATCGGCGCCCTATAGCTCTCAAAGGCAAGATTTTATTCTCTTTATCCCACAAGGATATTATTATATTTATGGTATATGCATAGATCCTTTCCATATAAGATTATGGTAATAATCCCGAGAGTATGGAAATAATCCCGATAGTATGGAAATAATCCTAAGATTATGGTAATATTCCATATAGATTATGGTAATTTCCATATAGATTATGGTAATTTCCATATGGGATTAAGGTAGTGCATTATAAATATAAGGTATGAGATAAAGTCTAGTTAATGCTCACATATTGAGAACAAGATTTTCGCCATCTCATATAGCTTGAGAGAAAATTTTCGAGAGTATTATAGAAGAGAGCTCGGTGATTTTCCGTGTATTCTCCATAGATCGCCCTCACCGACGCTGGAGATTGGGCAACCGGATACAATCCCGTAGGTCAAAGCACGAGTCCGATCCATTCGATCCATTCATCTCGCTCCATCGACCTCTTCGATCCAAAGGTAAACACGTGAAAACCCCTACGTGTTGCGATTTAATTATATAGACGCATGCTAGGTTTATAATCAATGTATGGTGAATTAAACACCCAAGATAGATCCTCGGGCGAGGGTTAACATACGCTTTCCCTACACCAATTCCTTTACTTCTATCTATACGAAGCAAATCTTGACGAGGTTTAAATCTAAAAAGGTACTGGATTTGGATCTAGCGTCACTTTGTCTGGTAGCATTTCCATCTCCATGTCCAATACACGATTTAACGTTTCTGCATATGACGTTGGAGGTTGGCTTGCCAAAATGATTCTGATCTCTTGGCGTAAACCAGCACGAAACAATTCCGCCATTTTCTCATCTATCTTAACTTTTAAAAGGAGCATAACGGGCTAGACTACAGAGTTTATGATCATATTCTCGCCACGCCTTCCCCGCCTTTGCTCCGTGTCGTAATTTAATCTTTTTTCGCTTATGTAACTTCGAGGTATACTTTTCATACAATTCTTCCTTGAATTGTTCGCACGTGACATTCTCCAATTGCTCAGGAGAAAGAACTTTCTAACGTGACTCCTACCAGGAATCTGCAGACCCTTTTTATCTGGAAGGATATGTATAGGAGACACTCTCGTCTAGAGCACTCCAAAACTTAAAAATTCGCTACAATGCTTAACTCATTCTTCAAAGATCACCGACTATCACCCATTGAAAGATGGAGGATTCTCGATACGTAAAAGCTCGCAATTCTACGATCCGCTTTAAGGAGGCGAAGATACACGTGAATCTTAAGGAGAATTTTGCACTTTCTCCTTCCTCTTCGATTGAAGATTTCTTCTCTCGGGTAGCATATCATATTGTGAATGAATATCCAAATGCGCATATCTCAAGGATCTTCACAATTGCTTATCCCGAGGTTATAATATGAAATAACACACCGATAGCGTAATGATCATATATATATCGTGAAAATTGCTCTTCGGGACATTTACGAAAGTCGGGAGGACTTTGCAAATCAAGGTTTTCGTGCATATGGAGTCTTTGGTATCTGGGGCAAAACACATCCGGTAGGGCTTCTCTAGCACACTACCGTATCACAAGGTCCCTATAGGCATCAGTAGTCTATATATATATACACATATATACATATGTGCATCCATACTATCTACAAACTGCCAGCTTCCACTCTTATTGCTACTAGCTTCACTCTGCCCACAAAAGGCTGTCATCATCATTATCTCTTCTTCAATCTCTTTTACTTGATTCTTACTGCCATCAATGGCTTCATTGGAGTCTGGCATCTCTACATCTTTCTCAATCTCAGGAGATGGCGGATTAATAGCACGCTCGGGAAATGAGTACAAGGAAATTACTCCAGGATGAAGGATATCAAGATCAGTCACAGAAGGTAATTAACTGATATCTAGGGGCTGTAGCTGTGCTGTGCCAACAATTAGTAAAACTCAGGTTCATACATGAAAGATCTTTGAGACACCTGAAGGTCTCGATGACTAGCTTGAGTCTCTTCTGGGACCTCTCAAGAAGAAGTCTCAGGAACATGAAAGAAAGGAATAGACTCAATCTGTATAGGGATCTCATGAGATGAAAAGAAAGACTATACCAATCTAGGTCAATAGGAAACATCTTAGTATCGAGATAAGAGTAATCAAACTATGTAGAATCTACATCAGACTCGGTATAGACAACTGATTATCTGATAAAGATGACTTTATCTCTAAAGTAGAGGTACTAGCATCATACTCAGAAATAGAAGAATCAACATTAATGGGTTCAAGATCCTCATCATCAAAAGGAAAAGAAGGGACACCAGCCAACTAGAGCTGACGAATAGCTGAAATAAAATCAAGAACAAGGTTAAAATGAATCAATAGGAAGGCTCAAGTACACATAATACTGAAAACCGATGGTAACTGGGAAAATCAGCTTGCTCAGAAGCTACGAAAACAGGCTCAATGTAATTAATGGCAATAGCAGCAGCCCAAATCAAGCCACTTCTCAGGCAATAAACGAATCAATCGAAGTATTCCATCTAGTCCCGATACGCCGTGCTTAGATGCCTCATTTCTTCTCAAGCGATGAAATTGAGCGAGAAATTCGCCCAAAGTAAGTTGCTCATCTGCATAACAAATAGAAGCGCTCTCTGATCCTTGCTGATGGTGAAAAATGAGCCGTATTTTTCCGAGCTGTTCGAACGATTCTTGCCATCTTAGATAAAAAGATTGCTCGAATACGTGAAGAAAAATATACTCATGTTGCTCTGCCGTCTTTTCTCAGGATCTCTTCTCAACTTTAGCTCAAGGAGCAATAACTCATTTCAAGCATACATTCACATGTAGCAATTCTTTTAATATGGCATATACTCAATTATAATAAATGATAATCAAAATCATAAGCTCTTACCTGGTGAGCTAGAGATGATGGGATTGAATTGTTGAGCTTCTCTTGAGAGCAACTGACTCTATACTCAGATTCTCAAAACAGAGTCAAACAACTGACTCCATAATTTCATATTCTCAAAATAGAGTCAAACAACTGACTCTATAAACTTAGATTCTAAAATAATAATCAATTCGAAAGAATTTACAGGCTCAAGGTGCACAAGCTGCATAAGACTTACAAGGATTTACAAGAATCCACAGGTTCAGAATTCAAATCTGCTCTGATACTATTCTGTCACACCCCGACTTACTTAACCAGGTAATTAGTTAAGTAATTAGGCTGTGACTTAGGGTAAGAAGAACTTCTGACAATTTTGACCAATAATTTTTATTAACAACAATCTGTAGCATCAACTTTCATCACGAAAGAATCAAATGTTTATAGTCAAAAGAGGTAGAATGGAATATGACAAAGGATGATTCTAGGTCCTCGAACCTCGAAGAGTAATCGAACAAGGAAAAATAACTGCTGAGGATGAATAATCAAAATAAGATAATCAAGATAAAATGCGACATTAATCTGATGTCACAGATTAAACTAATTTCATAATGAAGGTAAGAACTCCAACATGCTTTCACCAAAATAAGATATTTGGTTAACTAGGGTCGAAAGCATGACTCATCAATAACTTGGAAACATTTTATACAACATTGGATCCAGCAAAACAATTCTGGACATTCAAAAGAAATCCTTGTTCATAGAAGCAAGTCGAAATCATAACAGAAATGTTGAGATCTCAACAACAAAATGAAACTGTCATTAGGGCAAATATCCAATCACAAAACAAACAAAGGCCAAAGTTCGGCAACAAGAAGTGTGGCTGAGAATCATGTATGAGGACATAAGACTCTGGGCAACCGAGACATGACAACAACAATTTAACCATACCATCATGAGACATGACATCTAGAGAAGCTCCTCTGCATAACATTCGATTCCAGCATCCTCTCAAGCTCATCCTGCACATTTAGAAATATATGCAGGGCGTGAGTACTAGATGCACTCAGTGGGTATATGCCGAAATCATTTGAAACATTGCTCTTAGAGCTATAAGATTGACTTTCCATAACTTTTGCAACACACAGGAGTTTTTAGCTAAATAACCTGAGCATGCTTCATTGATTTGTATAACCAAAGCGCTTTGTTGAGCTTGTATACAATGTTTCGTTATCACTATTACAATCTCCTATCCGAATCAATACTTGATTGCATATATTTGTGTCCCTTATCTCATATATAAGTTAGATCATACAAGGTGTAGAAGATCACGTGTCCGTATGATTGGTCAAGCTTAATGAGATATAAAAAGTTTCACACCGAGACGACTTGAGGACGAGTTGTTTGGTATAGTCATGGTATAGATAAGAAGTGACTGACTGGTTACTTGTCTATGCTGGCACGCCTCGACGTATTGAAGGATCACACGAGATGTGTTCTTCTTTCGACCGCCGTGAAGAACCAAGATCTCGGTGACTTACGATGATCTAAACCCCGATAAGGTATTAGGTGAGTATGAGTTCGACCATCACTTCGACTTGTTATGGGCGAGGTTATATGTTCTAACCCAAGATTCTCCGCATCTTGGGTGACGCAAAGGTTTGTATGTCACGCTAGTTATCTCAGACGAGTCACCGTATCCGCTTAGGACGATGACGCCCCTTAAGGAGCTCAAAGGTTTATTGTACTAAACCCCGCAGTTGAGTTAGCTCAAGCACAATAATAAGGTCGAGTGGTACTACTTAAGGAAATGAAGTTATTAATTGTTTTAAGCAATGATTGTTATAAATGATTAATGGACGCTCGATATCTTAAATACGGGATTCGTGAATGTCTAAGTGCAAGCCCGACTCAACTTCGGTAATAAAGGGTAAGTCAACATTCTTTCTAGTGGCATGATCGAATGTTTATAAATTAATTTATGTTCGGGCTCAACATAAGATAATTAATTTATTTGAGGCTCATCTTTATTCCTCGTGATTTGATCCCCGGCCGGCCCATCCAGTCCGTAGCTCAAGAAAATCGGCGCCCACTAGTAGCTCTCTATGGCAAGATTTTATTCTCTTTATCCACAAGGATATAATTATATTTATGGTATATGTATAGATCCTTTCCATATAAGATTATGGTAATAATCTTGAGAGTATGGAAATAATCCTGAGAGTATGGTAATTTCCATAAAGAATTATGGTAATTTCCATATGGGATTATGGTAATTTCCATATAGGATTATGGTAATTTCCATATGGGATTAAGGTAGTGCATTATAAATATAAGGTATGAGATCAAGTCTAGGTAAATGCTCATAAATTAACATCATATTTTCGTCCAACCCTAGAGCTTTCAAGAGGGTTTTCGAAAATTATGCCAAGAGGGAGTTGGGTGATTTTCCGAAGCATTCTCCATAGATCGTCCTCACTCGACGTTGGAGATTGGGCAATCGGGATACAGTCCCGTAAGGTCAAAGCACGAGTCTCGATCCGCCGATCCGCTCGATCCGCTCATCCCGATCCACCTCGATGCATCCAAAGGTAAACACGAGAAAACCCCTACGTGTTGCAATTAATTAAATAGATGCATGCTAGATTATAATCAATGTATGGTGAATTAAATATCCAAGATAGATCCTCAAGTGAGGGCTTAACATATGTTTTCCTACACTGGTATCGAGCCCGATCGTAATCTCGCTCTATCGATTAATTCACGCTGATTATTACGCATGCTTTATTAATCAGGATCCGCTGCTCATCGTGGCTCGTTTATTATTTTGTCGGATTTTGTTTTTACAACACGAGAAAATCCGTGGTTAGATTAGATTTTATTCGTAAATCTTATCCGTAAAGAAGAACGAAGACGAAAGAACGAAGAACGAAACAACGGAAAAACAGTCTCGCGCCCCTCGACGGTTTCGCGAAGCGAGCCTCGCGGTCGCGCAGGATCGCGAGGGGCGCGGGCGACGGGCGCGGCGTCACAAGACGAGATCCCCGGCGCCACACGAGCGATCGAGTGGTCGCGAGATTCGCCGCGGGCAACGCGCGCGCAGGCGAAGCTAATGAAGCGACGGGCGCGCTGCTCACGCACGAAACCCGCGCCATGCGAGCGCATCGCGGTCGCGAAGTTTGGCCGGGCGACGACATCTCTCGGCAGATGTTCGCGCTTGGGCGTAACAAGACGCTGCCGACGGGTCACGGCCGCATTAGCGATCATGGCGGTAGCCCATGCGGGACACGCGGGCAGACGACACGCAGATGGTCGGGCACGCTGGTCGGGCTTTGCCCCAGCGCGCCCAAGATGAGACAATGACCCGCCTGACCCGCTTTTCCATTTCAACCCAGATTTTCCCGTCCGTGCCCATGCACGCGAGGCCCATTTGTTGAATCCGTCCGCGCCTCGCACGCGAGGCCCGTCAAGTTTAATTGCATTTTGTAAATCTATGTAATAGATTAGACATATATGCAGTGTTTCACGATCACGGCGCTGATGAACGCTTTATTTTATTTTTATCGCTCATATGCATGTCGTGGATGTTTAAATTATGCAGAGCATGCTATGTATGTTTATATTACGCCGACAAACCTTAAGTGTTTTACGAATCGACGCGCATAGTAAGCATGCTAGGTTTATCGCGCTTATCAAGCATATTTAGAATTTCATGGCATGTTTTACATGTTGAGTTCTATTGAAAAGCATGCTAGATTACGTGATCTCGCATGGACAATCCTTTGAATAAAAAGACTAAAGCAACAACCGACAAATTAATTTTTCAAATTAAAATGTCAAGACTTCCACCTTTGATCTCTAAACAAAGCGAGACGACCGTGAGTAAACGCCCACCCGCTGGCTTGCTTCGCACTGCTTATCATAAGTTTGTTAGATGAGATTTCTAAATAAAACTTTAAATCTATTGAGAAGTTGGGAGTTTCATGTGTAAACGCCCACACGCTGCGGCTTCAGATGTGCGATTTTCATAAGTTCTCTAGAGATAGATATAAAACGAGATAACAAAAGAATTTGAATTGGAAGCTTATATGGTCCGAGAGAGTATGCCAATTTAAGAATTCATTTTCACGTTAAAATTGTGGTCATTGCTTAGACATCACCTCAAGTACAACTTCCCGCCAAGTCCTTCTTGCGATAGTGATGTGGTTCAGTAAGGTCCAATCGCTAATTTCATTTGTCATAAGGATAAGTTGACATGGATTGAAATTAAACGACTAAAAGGTATATTTTAGTCCGGTCGAGGGTTCATGTAAACGCCCACACGCTGCGGGTTCGCATGTGATTACTGGGCGATTGAGGTTTCAATTAATATTGTTTTATCAAAAGGTTACAATATTATTGTTACGTAATTATATGCGATCGATGCTTATGTGTTTACATTATCGCTTCGTATATGTCTCTTACGCCGAGTATCAATATGCTCACACAAAACTGCTATCCGTCCAAATTTTATCGAGTGGAAACGAAACATGGAATATGTTCTTATCATTGAAGAACACATGTTTGTTCTCACTACTCCTAAACCCAACGCCCTTATCGACGATCGACTAATGAGCAATGAGTCAAGCGCACTTTGGAATAAGTCAAACAATATGGCTAAATGCTATATGATGACTACTATGTCCAAAGGCATGTAGTACCGCAGATCGGTACGATGGTAGAAGCGATCGATATTTGGTCAAGTCTCGAGAGTAAGTTTGGGCAATGGATCGACATCCGCCCACACAATGAGAGAAATCTTGGCTGTAAGATGGAAGAAGGAAGTTCGGTCCATGAACATGTCTCCCACATGACTCATCTCATGGATAGTCTTGACCGCTTGGGAGGAGGTATGACGGCGGCCAAGGTCGATATCATCCTCAATACACCGCCCAAGTCTTTGAGAACTTTCGCGTGAATGCGATCATGAGCAAGACCGAGTTTACACTTAGTCGGCTTGCTTAATGATCTCGTTGCTGCGAAGGAGTTATGGAAAAGGAGCACATGCTCTTGCTAGCACATCTAAGGGCCCAAAATTTTCGCTGCAAAATGGAAAAAGAAAAAGGTACCAAAGGTGGTAGAGGCTAGGAAATAGCGGGAGAATGGGAGCAAGAACATGGTCGCCACCGAGGCTTGAAGAAGCCAAAGGAG
Source organism: Salvia rosmarinus (assembly GCA_036937905.1). Taxonomy (NCBI): domain Eukaryota; kingdom Viridiplantae; phylum Streptophyta; class Magnoliopsida; order Lamiales; family Lamiaceae; genus Salvia; species Salvia rosmarinus. Next base: position 161,685 of record JAODLM010000599.1, read on the forward strand.
AAGGGCAAGTGCTTCAAGCGGCAAGACTGGCATTGGAAGGCTAAGTGCCCTATGCTCAAGGCTCAAGGTACGCTGCTTGCTTTAGTAACGGAAACATGTTTAGCGACTTATTCTACCCATTCTCGCAGAAGATACAAGCAAATCGATCATGTTTGTTACACCTTGTGGGTTCCTCGCGACAAGGAGTCGTTTGATGGCGAGATAACGATCTCCATGGGCAACGAGGCGAAAGTCGAGGCCGCTTTCAGTTGAGATGTTACTTTATGTTTTGAGAAAACAGCTTTAGTTTTAAAAGACGCTTTATATGTGCCGGATTTTCTACGGAACCTTGTTTCGCTTTCAAATTATTTACTCATGGATATTCTCGTTATTTTTGATAGTGGTGTTTCTATCATAAGAAATGACGGGTTATCTCGTGTCGGCACGTTATATAATTCGCTTTATACTATTTCGCCAAACATAATACCTATAACTATGTTGCATCTTCATCAAACCCTAAAAAGAGAAAGTTTTCTTCAGAAGACGACACTACTTTTCTCTCGGCATCTTAGATTAGGTCACATCAATCTAAATAGGATCCAAAGACCGCTAAGAATGGAGCGTTGGTAATCTCACTGGTTACCCCGCTCCCACCGCGAACTCAGATGAAGGTAAGATGTTTACATTGCACTCTTCAAAGCGGGCGGTTATAGAGCCAAAGAAATGTCGAGTTAGTCCATTTCGACCTGTGGACCGATGTCCACACAAGCTCGTGGAGGGTACGGTATTTTGTCACTTTCATCGACGACACTAAGGTACGGATACGTATTCCTCGCTTCACCGCAAGTCTGAATGCTTTGAGAAATTCAAAGAGTTTAAGGCGGAAGTGGAGACGGCCAGTAAAGTATCAAGTCATCGCTCGATCGCTGGCGAATACCTCAAGAACGAAGTTTATGGACTATCTAGTGAAGTGTGGGATTATCGCTCAATCAAAAGTATACTTTCAATTGACTCGCAATCGCACGAGGTGTTATAGTAGGGAAAGCTAACCCTAGTCGCCTCTCAAGGAAAACTTAATCAGGCCTAATGTTCGTGTTGCTCACGTAAAAGATTAAATCCTAAACACTCTAATACCAATAAGGGATTTGAAACATACGAGGAATCAAACACGAGAATTAAACAACAAACCTAAGCTGTGGTTGTCAATCCCGAGCTAAATTACGAAAACAAAAGATCTAAACTAGAGGTTGTCAAACCCTAGATGATTAACTACTAAACACGTAAATGTAAACAAATCGAAAGCAATTAACTCGATCTCCAAACAAGAAACGATGAAATTCAACAAAGAACGATTAATCATGAAATTAAAGTTCAACACCACTTGCATAGAATTCAGATTATTAAAGCCGGAAAACAAGAACGAAGCAAGCAACCAACAATTCCACAAAAATATAGAATCAACGCGAAAACGAATCGAACAAGATCAATGGAACAAATAACGATTAAATTACTTCCAATCCGAATCCGAAATATCACAGATAGTACCAAGAATTCATAAATCACAGTTAAAGTAAATGAATACCGATTACAGAACGTGAATCAAAGTCTGAATTGAAGAAAATTGAAGAATGTGTTCAGCGGCGCAATCCGTAGAAAAACAAAAAATACGAAAAGTTCGACTCGAAAATAACCTAAAATAGGCTATATATAGGAAGGCAACCGAGCCGGGCCGAAAAAGAACGCTGCAGAGGGCGAGGCGCGCGCGGGCGTGCGGCGAGGCGCGGCGAGGCGAGACGCGGGCGAGGCGCGGGCGAGGAGGCGAGGATGAAGCGCGCACCCGAGCGCCATGAGTAAATTGGGAACGCGCGCGGAGTGAGCCGCCAGATCGTGGGTGAGCAGGCGAGGCGCGGGCGGGCGCTGCGCGGTGGGCGCGGGCGGGCGCTGGGGGGAGGTGCGGGCGAGCCGCGCTCACCCGAGCGCCGAGGAAATTGGGAACGCGCCGGAGTGAGCCGGCGTTCAGCAGCGCGCGACGGAGGGCGCTGGCGCGGGCGCGCGCTGGGCGTGCGCGCGGCGTGCGCGGCGCTGCGGATGCTCGCCATGCGACGGGTCGTGGCGCGACTTCAACAATTGCTTGCTCTCCTTCGTCCGAACTCCGAAATAGGATCCGCCGCTTATGAACTCCTATCGCGATGCTCTTCATTATACCTGATCCTTGGTAGATAGATTTCATCCTATTTAATGCCGATTTTCTGCAAAACATTGAAACGAACCAAGTAAGTCCGAAACGATAAATAATAATTGAACTAACGGCATAAATGTGATAAACTAATGAAGACAACATGCAAAACAATACCAAGAATCAGCATAGATTCATACCAAACAACTCCCCCAAACTTATCCATTTGCTTGTCCTCAAGAAAAGTCTATAATAACAAGAGTAGAAAAATAACTCATGCATCTTTAACTCTTAATCCAATCAATCAAACCTCTATTTGAAATTCCCCCAACATGATGAATACGTAATCAAGTTAATGCGAAACAAATCTAAGATTGTGAGAAAGTCAAATAAACAATAGGATCATTTTTGCTCAGACCCAACTCTCCGTCAGGGGTGAATTAACTAAAATGGTTACCTTTAGCAACAAGTTTCTTTTCAGAACACAAAGAAAATATTAACAGATTTTGGAACAATGTTCGAAAGGTGAAGTCTCGATAAACTCGAGTCTCCTATCGTGGTTTCCCATGCCCATTTCTCAATTTACGAGAAAGAGGGGCAGAATTCCATCCTCCATTTATATAATCTCAACAATAAACATGGAAAGTCTTAACAGATTTTGGAACAATGGTCGAAAGGTGAATTCTCGATGAACTCGAGTCTCCTATCGTGGTTTCCCATGCCCATTTCTCAATTTACGAGAAAGAGGGGCAGAATCCCATCCTCCATTTCAACAATCTCACATAAAAATATAGTTTTTTTTTTTTTTTTTTTTTATTTATTTATTTATAAAGAAACAAGTATATAGGTAACCACATTGTTAACACTCCCCCTAACATTAGTCGGACAAATCACATCAATAACCCTTGATTTAAGATCAATTCTCACAACCCGCTCAATTCACATTGCTCTTCAAAACGTAACAACAAGATAAACGGGAACACATCAAGGTTCGACCAATACCACAGAGTTCAGGTGCACAAATCACAATCCTAACTTATTCGTATAGACAAAAACTTGAGCTCAAGAAACCAAAGTAAGCATAGATCCATGGGGTCAATCATGCACATATCCCGAGCACAACATATACAACATATCATCAACAACTCCCCACGCATAGATGAGCACCGCCCCCGAGCTCAAAACATGAACAACAAAATAAAGCCAAAAGAGAACGAGACTTCCCGATAACAACCGAGAGAAAGGAGGTCGGGCGGACATCGAAGTTCCAAGGATAGTCTCGGCAGTTAAGCACCGTAAAAGACAAGGAAAAAAAAAAACACACCACAAAAGGAAAACAACGAACCACCGAAAAGGACGAGAGCAAAAGAAATAAGGAAATATATATATACTTCCAACATGGGAAGCTTCACCGTTGGTCCGACGGTGGTGGTGGTGGTGGAGAGTCAGGGATAGGGACCAAAGGCCCCATCGGGCTTGAAGGTCGCCAAATGTCGCTCATGGGTGTTCAGACGCCGTAAACATCTTGACGGAAATCCCAAACGCCGCCGAAGATTGACCAAGGCGCTGAGTCGGCGATTTTGAGCGCCAAGACACCGATATACTCAAGACGGAACTCTCCGAAACCCCGGTCAAGATTGGTGAACTCGTGAATTGTCGACCCATCTGCCGATACCTCTCAAAGTTCTCGATTCCAGAGGAGCTAAAGTCCCCAAACTATCGTGGAAGTGGCTCGCTGAAACTGGCCAAAACTGGAATCAAAATGAGCCCTAAGACCACTGAAAGCGTCGCCGTGGGACTGATGGGAGTAGGGGTAAGCAAGGAGGGGTGTGACATTGGGTGCCGCTTGTCCTTCTTCGGTGGCCTGATCATCAGGGGAATCTTCATCCATTGGGGTAGCTGTCCCGACAATAGACCCGGATGGTCGGTTCTGCTTGAATGTGATATACTCTTGAACAGTACGCCGTGCTTCATAAGGAAGCAATGTTCTCGGGTCAGAAGCAATCAACCGGAAATCACTGAAAGTGATGGGGAGATGCTCAATAACGGCGGAGCCCGAAAAAGGTATATCATCTCTAGTCACTCCCACAAAGTATTTGGCAAGTATAAAAGGGTATTGGCTCAAGGAGAGTTTGGCCTTACGGTTCCGCCTCATATACTCAAATCGCCGCCATAAGAACGGTGCTGCACAGACCTTCTTATTATTCACAGCACACCACAAGAAGAAAAGCTCTATAGCACTCACTTTATTGGCTTGCTCTTTCCCTGTTAGGTTGTATGCTAGGAACTTATGAGCGATAACCAAAGCAGGGTCCTGAATAAAGGCACTAGAAGTGCCTGCTGATGACCAATTGTCAAAACCAGTTAAAATTTTCCATGTCTCAGCCAAAGGGAAATCCCTTGGTACATCAGAAAAACCACTACTATGAAAACCCAAAACCTCACGCGTAACCTTAGGTGTAACGGCAAATCTATTCTCCCCCAACCGACAGAACGCAGACTTAAAATCTTCACTGGTCTCGAGTGACACACAAAATTCCCTAAGCAAAGGCTTAAAACCATCTTCGGGTTCCCTAGTTGCCAAACCAAGCGCATCCACAATTTCAAATATCTTTTAACAGATCCATCAACACCCAATGAAGCTAAAATATTCCAATCAAATGAACGTGGGTGATCGATATCTTCGAACGAATAACGGAGTAAAAGATACCTTCTTGGGGCGTAAAATCGCGAATGGGGCATTGTAGTTCGTAGGAGGAAACGATGTTAACCTCGCCCGAGGATCAATCTTGGGTGTTTAATTCACCATACATTGATTATAAACCCAGCATGCGCCTATATAATTAAATCGCAACACGCTGGGGTTTTCACGTGTTTACCTTTGGATCCGAAGAGGTCGATGGAACGAGATGAAAGGATCGAACGGATCGACTCGTGCTTTGACCTTCGGATCAGATCCCGCTGCCCAATCTCCAACGCCGAGTGAGGACGATCTATGGAGAATGCTTCGAAAATCACCCTTTGCTCTCTCACAATTTTCGAAACTCTCTCAACTCTATGAGGGGGTGGCCGAAAATTCTTGTGATGTTATGTGAGCATTAACCTAGACTTTATCTCATACCTTATATTTATAATGCACTACTTTAATCCCATATGGAAATTACCATAATCCTATATGGAATATTACCATAATCTTAGGATTATTTCCATACTCTCAGGATTATTTCCATACTCGTGATTATTACCATAATCATATATGGAAAGGATCTATGCAAATACCATAAATATAATTATATCCTTATGGATAAAGAGAATAAAATCTTGCCATAGAGAGCTACTAGGGGCCGATTTTCTTAAGCTTACGGCCCGGATTGGCCAGCCCAGGGATCAAATGCAAGGAATAAAGATGGGCCTCAAATAAATTAATTATCTTATGTTCACCCTGTAACATAAATTAATTTATAAACATTCGATCATGCCACTAGAGAAATAATGTCGACTTACCCTTTATTACCGGTTGAGTCGGCTTGCACTTAGACATTACGAATCCCTCGATTTAAGATATCGAACGTCCATTAATCATTTATAGCAATCGATCGCTTAAAACGACAATAACTTCATTTCCTTAAGTAGTACCACTCAACCTTATTATTGTACTTGAGCTAACTCAACCCGCAGGTTTAGTACAATAAACCTTTGAGCTCCTTAAGGGACGCCATCATCCTAAACGGATACGGTGACTGACATGTATAACTAGCGTGACATACAAGACCGCCACCACCCAAGACGCGGAGAATCTTGGTTAGAACATATAACCCTCACTCATAACAAGTCAAAGTGATGGTCAAGAACTCATACTCACCTAATACCTTATCGAGGTTTAGATCATCGTAAGTCACCGAGATCTTGGTTCTTCACGACGGTCGAAAGAAGAACACATCTCACCGTGATCCTTCAATACGCCGAGACGCATCAAAGATAGACAAGCAACTAAGTCAAGTCACTTATCTATACCGCAGCCTAAACCGACAACTCGTCCTTAAGTCGCCTCACCGTGAAACTTTTATATCTCATTGTCGACCAATCATACGCACTTCGTGATCTTCTACACAATCGTATGATCTAACTTATATATGAGATAAGGACACGTATATATGCAATCAAGTATTCAAAACAGATAGGAGATTGTAATAGTGGTAACAGAAACATTGTATACAAGCTCAACCAAACCTGCCAAGATACAAATCAACAATCTCCCACTTATACTAAAGCAAACTTTTAGTATACAATGTGTCTTCCTACTAGCTATTACAAACAACCATCACTTTGCTTCTCCCACTTATACAAAAGTTTCCTTTCTAAGTGGTGCCATCAAGTTAACCAAGTCCTCTAACGTGTCCATCGTAGACTTTTTTATGCGGCTCTTCGTGAATGGATCCGCTAGATTTTCCGTCAGATCAATCTTTTCAATCAAGACGCCACCTCGCTCAACGATTTCTCGTATGACATGGTACTTTCTCTCTATGTTTTGGTCGCTTTGTGGGTCCGTGGTTCCTTCGAGTTTGCCATCGCACCGAGTTATCACAAGAACTATGATACTCTTGGGCAAACCAGTACCACATCTAGATCCATGAGGTAGTTCTCAACCATACCTCCTCCTTAGAAGCCTCCGGCCGCTACATATTCGGCCCATGGTAGAGTCCGCAATGCATCGCCGCTTTGCACTCGCCAGATACGGCTCCACCTCCCAAGGTAAACACATAGACCGAGGTCGACTTTTTCTCATCACGGTCACTTTGAAACCGAGTCTCAGATAACCCAAAGGCATTAGACTATCTCGCATGGTAACCAGCCTATAATCTCGAGTCCTTTTCGTGTACTTGAGTATATGCTTTATCGCACCAATGAGCTTGTCCGTGGTTAGATCGATATCTAGCTACTATGCTCACCGCATAGCGTATATCGGGCCTCGTGCATAGCATTGCGTACATGAGACTTCCCACGCGAAGCGTAAGGAACTTGTCTCATTTCTCTATCTCCTTTGCAAATATAGGTGATCTGCTTTTAGATAAAGGAACGCCATGTCCGAAAGGTAGCAATCCTTTCTTGGCGGTCCGCATACTAAAACGAGTAATCACAAGATCAATGTAAGACGCCCGAGATAAGCTCAATATTTTCTTCTTGCGATCTCGGTAAACCTTGATCCCAAGAATGTACGCCGATCTCCTAAGTCTTTCATTTGAAACCGATCGATAGCCAACTTTACGCCCGATAACAGCTTCACGTTGTTGCCAACTAGAAGGATGTTATCTACATAAAGTGCAAGAAATACCACATCACCGCTGACATCTAACCGATACACACATCTCTCGCTAGGCAACTGGGTAAATCCATAGACTTTACTACCTCGCCAAAGCGTAGTTCCATGATCGAGGTTCGCTTAAGTCCATAAATGGACTTAAGCTTCCATACTAGATGCTCTTCACCCTTTACCACATAACCTTCACCGCCGCCTATAGATGTCTCTACCTTCCTCAAGGTAACCGCTTAGAAAAGCGGTTTTAACATCCATTTGCCAAACCTCTGGTTCAAGTGGTCGCTATAGCCGAAGAATTCGATGGACTTGAGCATTGCTACACAGCTAAAAGGTCTCATCGAAATCGATGCCCTCAACTGAGTGTACCCTTTCGCACAAGCTCGGCTTTAAAAGTCGAAACCTCTCCATCGAATCTCTCTCCTCTCAGATATCCACTTACTACCCATGGCTTCCTCGCCATCCGGTAGAGGTGTCTTTCATATACATCCATAGCCGCTATGGACTCCATTTCTAAGTCCATAGCTGTGCCATGATCTTGCATCAATATCTTGTATCGCCTCCTTGTATGTCCATGGGTCGATTATTGCATATTCGTCTGGGACTAAACCAAGATTCACCCACGAACATAAATCGCTCGGATCGACGAACAACCCTCCCACTACGACGAGGTTCTACAGCACAATGGCAACGGTGGGTGCAGATACTTGTGGTTCTCTAACTTGCACAACTTGCTGTGGTAGGTACCACAGACGGTCGGTATCTCCAAATGAACTCGACCTACTTCAATTTCTTGAAGTATCCGGTGTCGATCCTCCCACTGACTCGACATCTCGCACCTTTGGCCTAATCGGTGGTGGAATACGATCATCTTCTAATTCTTGAAGAATGATTTCAACTTTGGACTTATGATTTTTCATATAATCCTCTTCTAAGAATCGGGCATTAGTGCTAATAACGACCTTCCGATCCTTAGGACTATAGAATAAACCACCTTCGCTCCTCTAGGATAGCCAATAAACAGCCTCAAGGCCGGATCTAGCCTCCAACTTGTCGCCTTTCTTGTTCAAAGACGCAGTCGGATCGCCCCATATCTTTATGTGGTTTAAACCGGCTTGCGCCCAAACCACAACTTCGAAGGGGTCTTTTCGACTGACTTGGACGGTACTAGATTTAGCAAGTATGCCGCCGTCTCTAAGGCATATCCCCAGAACGAAATAGGCAATGTAGCATAACTCATCATAGATCTAACCATTTCCAAAAGAGTCCTATTTCTTCGCCCGACACACCATTTTGTCGTGGTGGTGCCCTGGTGAAGTGCGCTGGGATGTAATCCCACACTTCACTAGATAGTCCATAAACTCGTTACTGAGGTATTCGCCACCGCGATCAGAACGCAGTGACTTGATACTTTTACCTAGCTTCGTCTCCACTTCCGCCTTAAACTCTTTGAATTTCTCAAAGCATTCAGACTTATGCGCAAGGGTATATGTATCCGCACTCACGAGTAATCGCCAATGAAAGTGATAAAATACTGCATTCTCCACGAGCTTGTGTGGACATCGGTCCACATAGGTCGAATGGACTAACTCCAACATTTCTTTGGCTCTATAACCCTTCGCTTTGAAGGGTCCGTCGACATCTTCCTTCTATACGTGATTCGCAGATCGAACGGAGTAACCGTGAGATTCCCAACGCTCCATTCTTAGCCGCCTCGATCCTATTTAGATTGATGTGACCTAATCTAAGATGCCGAGAAAAGTAGAGTCATCTTGCTAAGAAAACTTTCTTTTTTAGGGTTTGATGAAGATGCTACATAGTTATAGTATTATGTTTTGCGTAAATAGTATAAAGCTTAATTATATAAGGTGCAACACGATAACTTCGTCATTTCTTATGATAGAAACACCACTATCAAAAATAACAGTAATATCCATGAGTAAATAATTTCAAACAGAACAAGGTTCCACCGAAAATCCGCACATATAAAACGCCTTTCAAAACTAAAACTGTTGTCCCAAAACATAAAGAAACATCTCCAACCGCAACAGCTTCGACTTCGGCTGGCCATGGAGATCGTTATCTCGCCATCAAACAGCCCTTGTCCGCAGAACCCCGCAAGGTGTAACAAACATGATCAGGCTGCGCCAGATCTACTACCCAAGAATGGGTAGAACAAGTCGCTAAACATGTTTCCGCCACTAAAGCAAACGGCGCACTGAGCCTCGAGCATAGGGCACTGGCCTTCCAACGCCCGGGCCCACCGCACTCAAGCACTTGCCCTTCTCCTTCGCTTCTTCTGCCTCCGTGGCAACCATGTTCTTGCTCCCATTACTCCCACTATTTCCTCGCCTCTACCACCTTTGGTACCCTTTTTCTATTTCCATTTTGCGATGAAAATTTTGGGCCCTTAGACGTGCTAGCAAGAGCATGTGTCCTTTTCCCATAACTCCTTCCGCAAAGAACGAGATCATTAAGCAACCGACTAAGTGTAAACCGGTCTTGCTCATGATCGCATTCACGCGAAAGTTCTCAAAAGACTTGGGCGTTGGTATTGAGGATGATATCGACCTTGGCTCACACAATACCTCCTCCCAACCGATCAAGACTATCCATGAGACGAGTCATGTGGAGACATGTTCATGGACCGAACTTCCTTCTTCCATCTTACACGCCAAGATTTCTCATTGTGTGGAAGTCGATCGTCCGATCCGATCGCCCAAACTTACCTCGAGACTCGACCAAATATCGTCGCGCTACCATCGATCGATGTCGCACCGCAAGCTTTTGACATCGTAGTCATCATATAGCATTTAGCCATATTGTTTGACTTATTCCAAAGTCCGCTGACTCGCCGCTCATTAGTCGACGCCAAGAAGGGGCATCGGGTTTAGAGTAGTGAGAACAAACATGTGTTCTTCAAATATAAGAACATATTCCATGTTTCGCTTCCACTCGATAAAATTTGGACCGATAACGGATTTTGTGCGAGCATATTGATAATCATGAAGAGACATATCTCAAACGATAATGTAAAACACATAAGCATACGATCGCAAATAATTCGTGAATAATAATATTGTAACCTTTGATAAAACAATATTAATTGAAACCTCCAATCGCCCAAGGAATCCCACATGCAAGCCACGCGTGTGGATCGCCACATGAACCCCTCGACTGCACTAAAATATACCTTTAGTCGCTTAATTTCAATCCATGTCAACTTATCCTTATGACAAATGAAATTAATGATTGACCTTACTAGACCACATCACTATCGCAAGAAGGACTTCATGGAAGTTGTACTGAGGTGATGTCTACAATGACCACAATTTTAACAAATAGAAGATGAATTTTAGAATTGGTATACTCACTGGACCATACCGCTCCAATTCAAATTCTTTTGTTATCTCATTTTATATCTATCTCTAGAGAACTTATGAAAATCGCACATGCAAGCCACGCTGTGGGATCGCCACATGAAACTCCCACTTCTCAATAGATTTAAAAGTTTTATTTAGAAATCTCATCTAACAAACTTATGATAAACCAGGCAAGCAAGCCACGCCAGGACGCCACTCACAAAGCCTCACTTTGTTTAGAGATCAAAAGTGGAGGTCTCGACATTTTAATTTGAAAATTAATTTGTCGGGTTGCTTGCTTAGTCTTTTATTCAAAAGGTTTGTCCATGCAGATCACGTAATCCTAGCATGCTTTTCTATAGAACTCAACATGTAAAACATGCTCGCATAATTCTAAAATATGCTTGATAAACGCGATAAACCTAGCATGCTTACTATGCGCATCCAATTACGTAAAACACTTAAAGGTTTGTCAACGTAATATAAACATACATAGCATGCTACTTCACAATTTAAACATCCACGACATGCATATGAACGATAAAATAAAATAAACGCTCATCGCGCCCATTCGTGAAACCCGCACATTTAAATCTAATCTATTACATAGATTTACAAAGTATGTAATTAAACTTCAAAACGGCCTCGCGGCACGGGCATGGACCGGATTCAACAATGGGCCTCGCGGCACGGGCACGACCGAAAACTGAAAATGGGTCCGGGCCGGTCGGCCCAATCAGCCGCGCGCTGAGGGCAGCGCCCGCCGCCACGCCCCGCCTTGCCGCCCGCGATGCTTGCGTGTCCCTCGCGGCTAACCCGACGAGCGCACACGCTGCCACCGCCCGAGCGCCAAAACGCTCGCCGAGAGACGCCGCCGCCACGTTAAAACTTCGCGATCGCGAGTCTCGCCGCGGCTGGGTTTCGCGCGAACGCGCCGCCGCCCGCTAGTCGCACGACGTCCGCGCAGCTCGCGGGTAATCTCGCGATCGCGATCTCGCCGCTAGGCGCCAGGATCTCGCGCGAACGCGCACCGTCGCCCGCAGCCCTCGCGACGCTTCTTGCGATCGCGAGGCTCGCTCGCGAGAAAACACCCGTGATGACACCGAGAGACTGTTTTCCCGCCGCTTTCATTCTTCGTTCTTTCGCCTCGTTCTTCTTTACGATAAGATATAGATAATAAAATCTAATCTAACCACGGATTTTCTCGTGGTGTAAAACAAAACCAACAAAACAATAAACGAGCCACGATGAACCATGTATCCACAATTATTAAAACGCACGTAATAATCAAACGTGATTAATCCAACAGAGCCAAGATTCTCGATCCCGTGCTCGATACCAATTAGGAAAACGATGTTAACCCTCGCCCGAGGATCCATCTTGGGTGTTTAATTCACCATACATTGATTATAAACCTAGCATGCGCCTATATAATTAAATCGCAACACGCTGGGGTTTTCACGTGTTTACTCGATCCGAAGAGGTCGATGGAACGAGATGAAAGGATCGAACGGATCGGACTCGTGCTTTGACCTTCCTGATCGTATCCCGCCGCCCAATCTCCAACGCCGAGTGAGGACGATCTATGGAGAATGCTTCGAAAATCACCCTTTGCTCTCTCGCACAATTTTCAAAACTCTCAACTCTACATGAGGGGTCGAAAATTCTTGTGATGTTATGAGCATTAACCTGACTTTATCTCATACCTTATATTTATAATGCACTACTTTAATCCCATATGGAAATTACCATAATCCTATATGGAAATTACCATAATCCTATATGGAATATTACCATAATCTTAGATTATTTCCATACTCGTGATTATTTCCATACTCGTGATTATTACCATAATCATATATGCAAAGGATCTATGCAAATACCATAAATATAATTATATCCTTATGGATAAAGAGAATAAAATCTTGCCATAGAGAGCTACTAGTGGGCGCCGATTTTCGAGCTACGGGTCTGATGGGCCAGCCCAGGATCAAATGCAAGGAATAAAGATGGGCCTCAAATAAATTAATTATCTTATGTTCAAAGCCCAAAACATAAATTAATTTATAAACATTCGATCATGCCACTAGAGAAAGAATGTCGACTTACCCTTTATTACCGAAGTTGAGTCGGGCTTGCACTTAGACATTACGAATCCCCAGATTTAAGATATCGAACGTCCATTAATCATTTATAGCAATCTGATCGCTTAAAACGACACAACTTCATTTCTCAAGTAGTACCACTCAACCTTATTATTGTACTTGAGCTAACTCAACCCGCAGTGGTTTAGTACAATAAACCTTTGAGCTCCTTAAGGGACGCCATCATCCTAAACGGATACGGTGACTGACATGTATAACTAGCTTGACATACAAGATCGCCACCACCCAAGATGCGAGAATTGGTTAGAACATATAACCCTCACTCATAACAAGTCAAAGTGATGGTCGAGAACTCATACTCACCTAATACCTTATCGAGGTTTAGATCATCGTAAGTCACCGAGATCTTGGTTCTTCACGACGGTCGAAAGAAGAACACATCTCATCGTGATCCTTCAATACGTCAGAGACGCATCAAAGATAGACAAGCAACTAAGTCAAGTCACTTCTTATCTATACTGTAGCTAAACCGACAACTCGTCCTTAAGTCGCCTCGCCAGAAACTTTTTATATCTCATTAAGCTTGACCAATCATACGGACTTCGTGATCTTCTACACACCGTATGATCTAACTTATATATGAGATAAGGGACATGATATATGCAATCAAGTATTCAAAACAGATAGAGATTGTAATAGTGGTAACAGAAACATTGTATACAAGCTCAACCAAACCGCTTTCAAGATACAAATCCAACAGTCGCCAGATCTTGGTTGTTCACCCGATCCCAAGCACCTTCGCTTCTTCATTGCTTTCGCCAAAGAGGCGAGAGGGTTTTGTGCGAACCATGCTTCAGAAATGCCCGGAAGGAGCTCGGAGCTAGGTGAGCAGGCTGGGTGTGCAGTAGGGTAGAGGGCCGGCTGGGCGTGCGAGCGTGCCTGCTGTTCGGAGAGGCGCGGCGCCAGAGGCGCGAGGGCGGCGCGCGCTGCTCGAGAGAGAAGCGCGAGGGGCGAAGCTCGGCGGTGAGCCGCGGCTGAATGAGCGCCGGTCAAGAGACGGATGGCTGGAATGCGGCGGAGCGGGCGCTCGGGAAGGGGCGTCTGGCGGGCGGCGCCAGGGCTCGGACGGAGCGCCAGTGCGGCGCCGGCCAGCGGAGAGAGCGAGCCGAGTTCGAGCTGAACGCGTAGAGTGCGCTGAAAGAGCGAGCGAGCGGGTCGCGAGAGGACGGGCGCGCTGGTGGAGGCGGGCGGAAGGAGAACGGGCGCCATCGAACGAGCATCGGCCGCTTGGGTGAACGCGCGGAGATCGCGGAGGGATAGGCGCGCGCGCTGTGGAGGCGGGCGGAGGGAGAACGGGCGCTGCTGAACGAGCGCCGGCTGCTGGGTGAACGCCGGGTGAGAGGTGTCTTCTCGGGACGCGGCAGGAGCAACGGAGGGGCGCGCGCGCTCGTTTGAACGCCGGTCGCGAGGATGGCGAGGAGGCCGAGCAGCTTGAACGCCGGGGAGAAAGGTGGAATCTTGTTGAAATCAAATCGTGAGTGAACGAAAATAGGGCAACAGCCCTCATTTAAGACCGGTTCACTGAGCGCCGGTTCACCTATTTTTCTCATTTTTTTTTTTTTTTTATTGTTGATCGCCGGTTGTGTTTGAACGCCGGCTTGGAGGGGCCTCTTCTCAGTGGTTGAGCGCGGGCTTGGTATGAGCTTAAGCTGAAGAAACATTCTGCCCAACTTTTGAACGCCAGTTCACATTGAACGCCGGATGCAAAAAGCTACTGCCCAAATTTTGAACGCTGGTTCATATTGAACGCCGGATGAGAAAAGCTACTGACCCAATTTTGAACGCTGGTTCATTTTGAGCGCCAACTGTGATTGGCTTCTGTATTATTCTGAACGCTGGACAACTTCGAACGCCAACTTTGAATGGCCCATGTACATCTTTTAAACGCCAGTCTCAATTATAAAAGCTGCATTAATGCACGGAGAAAGATCAAGATAATCAAACCGCATAAATCAAAGGAAAAGAAAAGAAACAAAAACATCGAAAACTGTGGGTAAACTCCCACGTAGTACTCGCTTAACGTCGTGAGCCCGACATAATCCGTCAAAGATATTGGGGACCGGCGAGCGAACGTCTCCACTTCTTCCGACTCTCACGATCAAAGTACGGTTTGACTCACGACCGCTCACAAGAAATGATCCGCTTGTTTTGGGTCGCAAGAAAAAACGCCCATGGAAAAACACCTCCTCGAAAAAAAGGCCACTCCACCGGAGTTGAGCTTTCGAAAGTTTCACGAGACCGAAATAACAAGACCTTTATTCCCTGCCTTAACTCTTTCGGACTATTCTCCGATCATGAATCCTCTTTACTTTGTCCTTGTAAATGCGGGCGTTTCATATGCTTCGTCCCAAGTTCTTCGAGTTCGGTGATCCGGAGAGCTCTCCCTCGCCTCGCTTCGTGATGTCAAGATTCATGGCCTTAATCGCCTGAGAATGCTCGTGCTCGATCTCAACGGGTAGATGGCACGCTTTTCATATACAAGCCGATAGGACTCATCCCCAAAATGCTCTTGAAAGTAGTTCGGTATGCCCAAAGTGCAAAGATTCACTTCATTGACCGCCCCTCCCGGATGGTTGGACCGCCTTCTCAAGAACACCCTCGATCCGCTTGTTGCTTGTCTCACCGTCTCAAGTCTCGTGGATGATATGGCGTGGAAACCTTGTGGGTGATGCCATTCTTCTCCATGAGCTTTTTGAACAACTTATTACAAAAATGTGCTCCCCCATCACTTATGATCGCCTTGGGAAACCCAAACCTGCAGAGAATGTTCTCCTGCACAAACTTCAAGACAACATTAGCATCACTAGTCCTCGTGGGAATTGCTTCTACCCACTTGGACACATAATCTCAAAGAAGCAAGATATATTCAAAACCATTAGACTTGGGAAAAGGCCCCATGAAATCAATACCCCAAACGTCGAAAATTTCAACTACCAGGATATTGTTCAGGGGCATCTCATTTCTCCTCCCCACATTCCCAACTCGTTGGCATCTGTCACATGAAAGGTAGAAGGAGTGGGCGTCCTTGAAAAGAGTCGGCCAGAAGAGACCACTCAAAGACCTTGAAAGTCGTCTTTCGCCCACCAAATGTCCCCCGCAAAGGGGCTTCATGACACAACTTAAGGACTTGACTTTGCTCCTCATCGTGGGATGCATCTTCTAACCACCTCGTCCTTCCCGAGTTTGAAAAGGTATGGATCATCCCAAAAGTAATTCCTGCGATACACTAAAAATCTCTTCCTTTCGAAGTTAAATCAGTCTCAAGGAGCCACAAACCAAGTAATTAACAATATCAAGATACCAAGGTGATGAATTGATTTCCAAAGCATGCTCAAAGGATAAGACTCAAAGAAGACTCTCTTGTGTAGGTAAAACAAAAGGACTCAAGACGAGATAAATGGTCACCACACCATTGTCACTACCCTTCCTATCTATAATTTCTAGATCAAATTCTTGCGTAAGAAGGACCCAACGAATTAATCTAGGTTTAGCCCGAGATTTAGTCAATGATATCTTAAAGCGAAGATGATCATCGTGAACAATTACCTTAGAACCAATGATATAAGCACGAAACTTATCCAAAGCAAAGATAACAAAAAAAGCTCTTTTTCAAGTAGTAGTGTAATTCACTGAGCGTAACTTAAAGTTAAGCTAGTGTAATAAATCACACGTAACATTTTATCCACACGTTGACCTAATACAGCTCCCACAGCCACATTGCTAGCATCACACATTATTTCAAAGGGTAGCGACCAATTTGGGGCAACAACAACAGGGGCAGTAGTCAATTTCTCCTTAAGTAAATTGAAAGCATGCAAACATTTTTCATCAAACTTGAAAAGAACATCTTGAGCAAGAAGATGACATAAAGGTTGGCTAATCTTAGAAAAGTCTTTAATAAACCTACGGTAAAAACCCGCATGTCCTAAAAAACTCCTAATCCCCTTAACATCAACGGGTGGAGGTAATTTCTCAATTACATCCACCTTAGCCTTGTCAACCTCAATCCCATTCTTAGACACAATATGTCCCAATACAATCCCACTCTTAACCATAAAGTGACTCTTTTCCCAACTAAGAGTGAGATTGCTCTCCACACAACGTTTTAACACACGATCAATCTTATCTAGGCAATCATGAAAAGAAGATCCGAAAATCGAAAAGTCATCCATGAATACCTCGAGGAAATCTCCAATCATCTCGGAGAAGATTGACATCATGCACCGCTGAAAGGTGCCCGTGCATTGACAGCCAAAAGGCATCCGCCGATAAGCATATGTCCCAAAGGGACTTGTAAACGCCGTCTTGGCTTGATCCTCCTGAGCAATTGCAACCTGATAATAGCCGATAATCCATCAAGAAAATGAAATATTCATGTCCGCTAATCTATCAAGCATTTGATCTATAAAAGGAGAGGAAATGGTCCTTTTTGTCATGACATTCAACTGCGGTAGTCGATGCACATCGCCACTGTAGTAGCCCTTGTAGGTACCATCTCCCTTTCTCGCTCTCCACCACCGTGATACCTCCCTTCTTGGGCACCACATGTACGGGCTAACCCACTCATTGCCGAGATAGGATAGATTAGCCCTCCATCGTGAGTTTCAAAACCTCCTTCTTCACCACTTCACCGGGATCGGGTTCGCCTTCTCGGGCATCAATCACGGGTTTAACTCCATCCTCAAGCGTGATGCGATGCATACATGTTGCTTGGATCGATCCCTTAATGTCGGCAAGACTCCACCCAAATGCCAGCTTATTCCTCTTCAGAACCGAAATCAGTTCTTCTTCTTCAACATCAGAAAGCTCAGAGGAGATTATTACTGGCTTTTCATTTCCCTCCTCCAGGAAGACATATTTCAAGTGCTTCGGCAGTTCCTTCATTTCTAGAGTGGGCTTGGGCATACTAGCAACTTCACTTGCCCACTCTTCCTCGTCAGCCGATCCTGCAAAAACTTCCTCGAGGCTATGTTCCTGCAACAACACATTCTCGGCCAAGGGATCAATAGCATCAATGAAAGCACAATCATCAATTGAATTAATGTATGGAAACATCACACCGTCTCCTAACGAAAAAAGACAATGTTTCACCAAGCACGGTCATTTTAAAGTGCCACTTTTAACATCGACAGTGTATTGGTTGTGGCCATGAATGGCCTCCCCAATAACAGTGTGTGCTCCTTTCCATCTTCTCTAACCTCACCAATTTCTAACACAACAAAATCAACAGAACTATCAACCCACCTACCTTAACTAAAATATCCTCAATAATACCCTTCGGATATCCGACGGACCTATCTTGCTAGTTGTAGACACATGCGAGTGGGTTTAAGTTCGCCTAATTCTAATTGTTTAAAAATCGAATAAGGCATCAAATTTATCCCGGCCCCCAAATCAAGCATGCCAGAAGCCTCCTTACCATTACCTAGAGCAATTTTAATGATAAAACTACCTGGGTCCCGGAGTTTGGGAGGTAACTGATGCTGCAGGATGGAATTGGCCGCCTCGGAGACCACGACCTTCTCATATTCTCCAAACTTCCTTTTCTTTGAAGCCATTCCTGAAAAATTTGACGTAGGTCGGCACATTTCATCACGTCCAAAAGAGGCAAATTTACATTCACCTTGGACAGAGTTTGTAGAACTCGTTAAGCCGCGATCTTGTTTCTCATTTCTTAGCCGGTGCGGGAAAGGTATCGGAGGAGTGTAAGGCTTTCTTTGCTTATGCGATCGGACCTCAGTATCCTTCTTAGTTTCTACATCTTGAGGATTCAGCTGCTTCTCGGATTTCTCCCCACCTCATTCTCAATCACACGACCACCTCAAAACCCAGAATCGCTGGGCTTGATGGGGTTGGCTAGGGAGCTTCCCACGCTCTTTCTTTGCATGGCTCGCTCGATGTCTTGGCCGCACCGCCCATTTATCTCAAACGCTTGTTTGTGGATTCTTGGGCATCCATCCTTTGGGCGAAAGCATCCATTCTTTGGGCCATCGCATCCTCAAATGCTTTGGGTCGAGGTGGCGGCGGAGGTGCCACGATACCTGCTGCTGCGGGTATTGCCGATCACGAGAACTAACTGCGGTGGGGTGTTGTTCTTCGGGTATCGCCTCTCTCTTTGAAATTGCTTGGTCGCTTGAGGTCTTCGAATGGGCGCTCTGATTAGACTTTGCCCTTGACTCGATTTCTCCACCCCACGTTAGGTTGATTCCTCCACCCCAGACAAGCCATTGTCGATTAGACTCGAATCGCATCGGGTTGGAATCCTCGCATGGCATAGGCTTCGCTTCGCCCTCACGAGTCGGCTCACATCCTAGGGCACGATCAACGTTATGCCGGTTTCATTGCAAATTCCACAAGGCTCTAAGAACTCCTCGTCTTTGGTTTGGTTCATCGCTTTCTCAATTTCACTCTTGTCTCCCTCATCAACTCGCCCACTTGTTTAGTCATGTCGTGTGAAGGGTTCACGGCACGAGCCTTTGCTCTCCCACCGATTGGACTTCAGAAGTAGCGACCATGGCTTCAAAATGTCGGCGATATCCATCGCCGTCCTAGAACCGATGTCTCCACCCGCAGCGTTGTCCACCATGTATTGGAAACTTTGAGTCAATCCATCATAGAAGAATTGATACAAAATTTCGCCCCGCAAGGTATGATGAGGACACTTTTGCAACAAGTCCTCGAACTGCTCCCAAGCTCATGGAATGGCTCGTCACCGTCGATTGAAAGTCATGATCGAGACCTCAACTCTTGACTCTTCTTGTTCGGTAGTACTTAAATCATGAACTTGTCTACCACGGCGCTCAGCTTCTAAGAGAGTTGGAGAGAGCCGTAAACCAAGACTTTGCTCTATCTTTCGTGGTGTACGGAAACACCGCATCTTCAATCGATCTTCATTTAGTCCTCCCAGTGGAAGGATGCAAAACCGAGCAAAACTCTCTTATAAAACCAAAGCATCCTCACTAGCAAGCCCATGGAAAGTAGGCATGAGAGAAATGGTTCGGTTTCAACTCAGAATCTCGGCCGCCGGTCCAAGAACAATTGGGGACGTAGCGGCCCCAATCACCGGCCTATAAAAATCACGCAGAGCACGTGCATTCTCACCCATCTCTCTCAACGGGGGAGTATCTTCAACAATAGGTTGATCTGTGATAAACTGCTCTGATTGTTCACCACTCTCAGAAGTGGTACCAAACTCCTCCAGTTCCGGAAAAAGCGATCTTTTAGTTCTTCGAATGTGGTCCAACGGGGTAGCAAGCGGTCTATTTAGACTGCGGCGACCTAGCATACAAAACACTCAAACAAGAAAAGATCACACATGGCGGAGAATAACAAAATAAAACGAAAGAAACACGGAAAACAATCAACACAAACAATCGCCTAAAGTTATCCCGACAGCGGCGCCAAAATTTGTTCAATCAAAAGTATACTCTTAATTGACTCGCAATCGTACGAGGTGTTATAGTAGGGAAAGCTAACCCTAGTCGTCTCTCAAGGAAAACTTAACAGGGCCTAATGTTCATGTTGCTCACAGAAAAAGATTAAATCCTAAACACTCTAACACCAATATGGGTTTTGAAACATCACGAGGAATCAAACACGAAATTAAACAAAGAAACCTAAGCTGTGGTTGTCAATCCCGAGCTAAACTACGGAAGCAATAGATCTAAACTAGAGGTTGTCAAACCCTAGATGATTAACTACTAAACACAGAAATAGGTAAACAAATCGAAAGCAATTAACTCAGATCTCCAAACAAGAAACGATGAAATTCAACAAAGAACGATTAATCATGAAATTAAAGTTCAACACCACTTGCATAGAATTCAGATTATTAAAGCCGGAAAACAAGAACGAAGCAAGCAACCAACAATTCCACAAAATATAGAATCAACGCGCAACGAATCGAACAAGATCAATGGAACAAATAACGATTAAATTACTTCCAATCCGAATCCAAATATCACGGATAGTACCAAGAATTGTAAATCACGCTAAAGTAAATGAATACCGATTACGTAACGTGAATCAAAGTCTCGAATTGAAGAAAATTGAAGAATGTGTTCAACAAGCGCAATCGAGAGAAAAACAGAAAAATACGTAAAAGTTTGGACTCGAAAATAACCTAAAATAGGCTATATATAGGAAGGCAACCAGCGCCGCTGAAAAGAACGTGCGCGCGTAGAGGGCGGCGCTTGTGGGTGTCGGGCGGCGCGGGCGAGGCGGGCGCGAGCGAGGCGGAGAGCGAGCGAGCGCCACCCAGCGCGTAAAATTGGGAACGCGCGCTGGGGTGAGCCGGCGTTCAGATCGCGGGTGAGCCGGCGAGGCGCTGGGTGGGCGCGCGGCGAGGCGGCGGCGGTGCGCGGGCGAGCCGACGTTCACTCCGAGCGCGGAAATTGGGAACGCCCGCTCGGGTGAGCCGGCGTTCGATGCGCGGACGGAGGGCGCTGGCGCTGGCGCGGCGCGTGGCGCGGCGCTTGTGGCGGGCGTGCGCGCGTCGTCGCGCGGATGCTCGGCCATGCGACGGGGTCGTCGGCGCGACTTCAACAATTGTTTAGATTACTCCTTCGCCGAACTCCGAAATAGGATCCGCTTTTCGCTTATGAACTCCTATCGCGATGCTCTTCATTATACCTGATCCTTGGTAGATAGATTTCATCCTATTTAATGCCGATTTTCTGCAAACCATTGAAACGAACCAAGTAAGTCCGAAGCGATAAATAATAATTGAACTAACGGCATAAATGTGATAAACTAATGAAGACAACATGCAAAACAATACCAAGAATCAGCACAGATTCATACCAAACATGAAGCCAGCTCAAAGATCTCGGCATAACGCCTCGTCAGGTGAAGTCAGCTAGAAGACCTCGGCATAACGCCTCGTCAGGTGAAGCCAGCCCAAAGACCTCGGCATAACGCCTCGACAGGTGAAAGCCAGCTCAAAGATCTCGGCATAACGCCTCGTCAGGTGAAGCCAGCCAAAAGACCTCGGCTTAACACCTCGTCAGGTGAAATCGAGCACCAAGACTTCGGCAAAACACCTCGGCAAGATATACAAACAGCATGACATGACCTCGGCAGACGCCTCTACAGGCAAAGCCAGCGACATACGACTTCGGCAGAACGCCTCAGCAGGACGAAGCCAAGCGACATACGACTTCGGCAGAACGCCTCAGCAGGACGAAGCCAAGCGACATACGACTTCGCAGAACGCCTCGGCAAGGCGAAGTCAAGCGACATTCAACTTC
The DNA here is from genome assembly GCA_036937905.1 of Salvia rosmarinus. Taxonomy (NCBI): domain Eukaryota; kingdom Viridiplantae; phylum Streptophyta; class Magnoliopsida; order Lamiales; family Lamiaceae; genus Salvia; species Salvia rosmarinus. Next base: position 183,929 of record JAODLM010000599.1, read on the forward strand.
GACAGATCAGATGCGCGCCACCTCGCTGACTCAATTCCGGCGAGGCAACGTCATTCACCGCCCCTCCATCACGACCTCACTTCTACGTCTTTTGGGGGATATGATAGGATACGGCCCAACTACTAGGCCCAAGCATCAGGCCCAATATAAATGGGCCCCGACATTAAGCTCGGCCCATGTGAGTTCGGCCCAAGAAGACTCCTCGACCAACTATAACTCTAATCGCAATTGGAGACGTAGAAGATTCGGATGCATATCTAAAAGAATCCTAATGGGAGAAGACTTCGAATCCTAATGGGAGAAGACTTTGTATTAAGTCAAACTCATTTGAATCGTAGTCGAACTCAACTTCATGAATATGTATAAATAGAGGCTGAGGGGAGGCGACAATCATCTACTCTTAGATCTATCACTGATCTACACTTCTTGTAATCACTCCTCATATTATCAATACACGAACTCTCTCTCGCCTGCGGACGAGATCTTATTCATAGATCGAACCACGTAAATCTTTGGTGTTCTTGTGCATTTAATTCCTTACGAAATTAAGATCGATCATATATTATTATCTATCTAGATGCAAGTTCTACTAGTTGGTACATTCACGTAACTTATGAACAATGTCTATTCCCCTTAACTACAACTAACATGAATTTACATCTTTTAGAGAGGCACAATAATATGTTTCATGATAGTAAATTGTAATAAAAGTCTATTAATAGTAATCATTTTATAATTAGGCTTGCATACATTCGAGGATTCACAATTTTTTTTTCTTTCTGTAGTTCCTTATGTGACAGCCCCTAAATCCTAATTACGATTTAGCAGGGGCTAATACTTGGAATAAGAATCAAGGAAGCTTTAATCAATATATGTACAAGAACTCATATGTTCTGGAAGTATTCAACTAATCAACATCATAAGATAAATTAATTCAATTGCAGCGGAAAAACGTGTGAATACACATATGACGATATGTATTCAAGGTTTCTTATATATCGTATTCAAAAGGGGTTCGATCGCCCGACACATCTCCATCCATCATCCGCTCAACCCGCACATTTAAAACAAACATGCGGTGAGTACAAGATTGCACTCAATGGCTCATGCCAAATAATTTATCAAGTTTAAATTACTCGCCTCATCACAAGAATACACGAGGTTTTAATTTGAAATACTCGTGCTTACTAAATAATTTCTTTCATTTTCCATAAAGATTGTCTGCCGACATTTTCCATGTATGTATGATCCATATCCACCACAATAATTCATTCCATTAATAATTCCTTACTGGAGAGAGGCCTCCTCTCACAGACGCCATAATGACGAGCACCCTTTCAAAGACACAACAAGAATAATCGCACAAAAATCCGGGCTATCTCAAGACAAGATACTAATTCTCCATCATCCTTGGGGTACTTCCAAGAATACGAATTCAACCATGTCATAAAGTGGGAGTTACCCAACATTATGCATCAACAATCATGGATCGGATACATACATAAAACATAAATATTTTGGACGGGTAATTAAATAAATCATTTCATAAATATTTGCTTGCAATAAAGCATCATAAATAAATCATTTGGTAAATTCTACCAGTTTGAGTATAGTAAAGCCCACCTTTACTTTTGAACTTCGAATTTAGATACGCGTGTTGTTCTCTCCTGGTTGCGTGTGAGCCTTCACGTCCCACCTTTACGCAAAATTTACGCTTAGCACGTTGGCATCGCCGAGATTTTCAAAGTTCATTCAACTTTGATAAATAAAATAATGATTCGAAGTTCTAATAAACTTTATACGTCGTTTCTACGCGTATTTCAATAAAAATAATTCTCGTATATCGAGAGAGACGTAATATGATCTACAGTCTCATTTTAACCTTTTAGGTTAAATAATTAACGTATAATAACGTTATTCAATAAAGTGATTTCAATTATGAAATCTTTTCTCACCATTGAGATATTCAGATAAAAGTAATACGTTTTTCACGTATTAGCGTATTTAATGAACGTATTTCGTACGTCAATTTCGAAAGTCAACCATTTTGACTTTTCTTTATAAATCTTAAATAAAATACATTTTAATGTATAAATCGATTTTCAATCGATTTCTTTTCAATACTCGATTTTTCACGCAAATCGATAAACTTGATTAATATTTTCTTTCAATATTAATCTTTTAATACTTTAAGCATTATTTATGCTTTTAACGTTATTTAATATAACGCTTCATCGTAAACATAATATCCTATGTTTAATAATTCTCGAAAATTCAATTATGTCTAATATAATTTTTAGACATATAATAAATTATTATTCTTGATTAAAAGGAATTAAAATTCCTTATTTTCATCACATAGCTCACTACTATTGTGTAAAATTTTCAAACTTGTTCCAAAAATTCCTCTAAATTCATATAGTGTATTATTCTACACTATGATCGTTAATATGTATTAATATCAATATAGAAAATTTGGAACTCACCTATAACACTATATAGGCCACGGTTTTATGAAAATTAATCCAAAATTTTCCAAAATTTTAATAATTATACACAAGCCTCAAATATTAATATATATCATAATTATAACCTAAAGTTTAATAAAATCAAACTATACACCATAGTATGATCAAGGTATAGCTCACGCCCTTTAGGGCTTTTCAAACCAAACAATTTTTATAAAATCCTATAAAATTACACTATGCTTATATGCTATCATATAGCACTAATACATCATAATATCAAATAATAACACAATACAAACCATTAAATCCAAGGACCTAGTTCTCGGCTATTTTGGAATAAATTAGCCACATAAGTCCAAAAATTCTAATAAATTCCTACATCACCTAATCAATACCCTAGATCAATAGTATGCTATTATATCAAGCATATAAAAAATTATACAACAAGGTTCCAACTCCTTTCATTTTCGGCAGTTTTGGTATTTTTACCCAAATGGTTTCCAAAAATTTCTAAATTAATATCATGCATTCCTACAACACTTTAGATCAATAATCCAACCTTAAATCATACCTAGCAAAATTCGAGCATCACTAGAATAATTTAAATAAATTGTTAAGCTTAGTAAATAAATAATCTATGCACATATTAACATATGTAACATAATTTCTAAGCTTATAACATGCTAGCATGATTTATTACATAAATCATACATGCTAAAAATAATAATTTAAACCGTAGGATTATTGAAAAAGATAGGTTTTATCGAAGCTTGTTCGATATCTAACCTCGTTATCGGAGTCGATCGGCTGTAGGATAACAAGAGCTCAAACAAATGGAGATAAAAGAAGAAGAAAAATGGTTTGGTTTTCTTGAAGAAGCTCACGGCGGAGTTTGAAGAGAGAGAATGAAGATGAGAAGTGTGATGTGGTATTGTTTCAAGCCTTTTAATACTTAGGCAATTTAAAATGAATTGCAAGACTACACTCTCACTTGTAACCTCTCGGCTCTCTCACTCTCTCTCCCACAAATGAATGAAATTGGAAAGTCAAAGATGATTAGGTCACTCTAAAATATCTCTTACACATTACTAACTTCAGAAGCTTTAATAAAGCTTTTGGGATAACAAAATAAAATTTTTGTCCCAAGTTCATATCTTTGCCGACTTCAAATGCATGGGATAGAGAATTCAGATTTTGGTGTTGCAACTACTAGTGTATTTATTACACTCTTTCCAAAAAATAATACACTCAAGTGTATTAAATCAAAATCAAGAATTGTGTACAAATGTCAAAATAATCGGCAATAATACAAACATATTGCTAGTGTATTTTTCATCTACACATTTTACATGGTAAGTGTGTATTAATACTACACTTAATAAATATCACAAATTGAATGATCAAAATTAAATAATCCTAAGTTATATCACATAGATGTTTTCGCACTTTCACATTTTAAATGCCCAAACTTTGATTTTCATGCTATAAGTAGATATATAGCATAATATATATCCTAGATGATAATTTATATCATAGGAAAATTTATCTAATTAATCCATAGGTAGAAAATCCTAATTCTCGATTTAGGGTTTTCGAGAATCTTAAATAATCACAAATATCATTCCAATATTTTCTAGCATGAATTCAATGCTAAATAATATTCTAATTATATAAAATAATCATAGGAATTTAAATATCATAATTCCTCGATCGTTAGACTTGATTCTCAAGTCATCTCTAGCGTTAACGTTTGAAGCGTCTCAAACGTTAAATATCGACTCATCTCAAAATGGTGAAATAAAGCTGATTACTGCTCTATTAAATGTATTCCAATAATAATGGAATTAAATTCTAAGCTTAAAAACTTAGAAAATATCACGAGCATTTAATCATCGATACGTGTCGGCGTAAAAATAATCTTGTTGAAATCGTTACATATTCGTATTCTCAATTCACATTCATTTGTGAATAAAACATAGGAATTTATTATTCCAAAATAATCGAAATCATTATTCGATAATTTATTAATTCGATTATCGAGAAGAAACCCTAATTTACGATTTTATTATCGTAATTGGGCTTTTAATAAATCGGGTATTACACCTTAGCCTCCTTGTGGCTCCAAATTCTCTTGGGATCCAACTCCATCTCCTAAGGTAATTAAGTACTTATTCTTGAATAGTACTTATCGTGACTTACTATTGCTCTTTCTTCTCTTATGATTACTGTTTTATAGCTTTCACAAAATGTATTTGCATTTTGACATTTTTAATTAAAACTTGATGCATTATTTTGTATGTTAAGGATATTGTTATATTATATTTTGTTTTCTAATTTCACTAGTCATGAAGGCAAACTAAGTTATTAATGTTGAGTGATATACTTCTAATCTTAATTTCATGCATTAAATTTTGCTTTGAGTGCATAAATGTCCGCCACTTGAAATCGTGAGATGTTAGCTCATTCGATATCTTATTTGGCTTTATACTCCTATCTCTTTTTCACTTATATTGTTGTGTTGATATTCCAAAATCTTGCAACAAGGGTACGGATTTCTTCTATAATGTGGAAGCAAGATTTTTGCTCAAGTGATTAAGGTTATATATAAGCAATTTGCAACATATTGTTGCTATGTGGTTAATGTAGATTGAGATTATACACAACTATGGCATGGAAGAGCATGAATGAAGAGGACCATCATCCTTCGTAATAAATGAAGGTTGGTAATTTGGTACCCTTATATTCATTAATTTTGTCATCCCTATACTGAGATTATTTTAAACGTAATTACGCACAATGACAATCCTCTTTCGATTTGAGCATTTGGTTGTTGGAAGTTGGAACTTTGTATCTTAGTGCGTATTGCTATCTCGATTTGATTCTTCTGGTTGCTTTGATTATCCTCCAACCCCATCACTACCACCCAAACTATCAATTCTTTCTATTCAGATTTTAGTTGTTGTCACTTTGAATCTTGGTGAGATGTTAATGAATAATGATGCAAATTGGAAGCTCGTAATCATAATAGAGGACTAATATCAATCCAGTTTGTTGATTTGCAGTTTTCAATTCAAAACTTTTCTTTAGAAGGATGATCATTTTGAATCCGAGTAGTTTCAATCCGAAATCGGATGCTTAAAGATAAGGTCAATATTAAAAATAAAATTTATAGTCTATAACAGGAGAAAAAAAAGTTATCTTAAAAGAAAAAGAAAAACTAAAATACCGATGGATTATCGATGAAAATTTTAGCCAAGAAATCTACCGGTCGCTTGACGACGCCGATGATGTACAAAGATAATAGATATACCGTCGGTAAGTTCGCCAGCGAATTCTTGACGGACTAAAATCCATCACTACTACAAAAGCGATAGACTACACGTTTTATGTGTAGTCTATGTGCGATAGGTAGTGTAGAAAAAGTGGTGTGAGAAAGTAGGCGGCGCACACACGCTTTTTAGCGTGGTCTATACCCACCATAGACCACGCTTTTATGACATAGACTACGCCACGCCGTAGTCTATACCAACGAACTGAGTAAAATGCGGCGCGACACACGGCTTTTTGCGTGGTCTATACCAACCATACGGCACGCTCGACATGACCACGCCACGCCGTAGTCTATACCAACAGACTACGTAAAAATGCGGCGACACACTGCGGCTTTTTAAGCGTAGTCTATACCAACCATAGACCACGCTCGACATAGACCACGCTTTTCGCGTAGTCTATACCAACGCACTCTGTAAAAATGCGCCAAGACACACCACGCTTTTTAGCGTAGTCTATACCCACCATGACCACGCCGCACGTGAGACTACGCCACGCCGTAGTCTATACACACGAACTACACATTGGTTCGCTCATATACTACGCTTTTTATCGTAGTCTATACCCACCATAGACTACACTTTTTCAGACATAGACCACGCTTTTCGCCGTAGTCTATAACCTCGAACTCTGAGAAAAGGCGCCGCGATACACTACGCTTTTTGTCGTAGTCTATACCCCATAGACTCGCTTTTTGCACATAGACTACGCTTTTTACGCGTAGTCTATACTGACAGAACTACACAAAAATTTCGCATACACTACGCTTTTACGCGTAGTCTATATGTATTAACAACGGTTTTAATGCCAAATTTACTCGCTTTTTCTATTACAACCCGTAGTCAATTTAATAACAACTCGGTTTTCAATTTCAACCGTAGTTAATTTCTTTATTTAAACCTGTCATAATTAATAAAGCACAAGCAAACGAGATTAAAATATACTTGCGATTACGCTCAAAATCACTATTCAAAAATATACAATATGTTTTCATTACAAATACAAAATCACTATACAAAAATATACAATATGTTTTCATTACTGACTACAAAATCACTATACAAAAATATACAATCTGTTTTCATTACAGCTACAAAATCACTATACAAAAATACTATGCACATCACATAACAAAACAATAACACCGTATCCCAAATATCACAGTACAAAATAATTCAAAATATCAATCACTTACAACTAAAACATCACAGGACTATATGTGAAGAAGCATGAAATTTGCCCATTCAACGCGAACTTCATCAATGTCCTCTCGAGAGTAAGATCGATTTTGAAACTATTAACAATTCAAAAATAGAATATTAGCACTCTTGTATTAAAAAAATGATTATATTAAAGAATTGAAATAGAATTATCTTACATGTGAACGTAAAGAAATGGAACCGCCTTCATAACTTCTTCAATTATATCTTTCATGAAGCGTAGTCTGAAAGAACCCGCATTGCTTGGAATCGGGTTGTCTTGGACACTTTTAAAATATCAAATATTAACAACATGTAGATGTATATGAAATCCAACATAAAACAAACATGATTTGATAAATGAAAATACCTTTACAATTTCCCAAGTTGGTTCTTCTTCCTCTTTTCTCCAATTTTGCATTAAACATAAAATTGCCCTTCAAGCAATTAATAGTAGTTAGATACTACCACAAATACACATATTTCAAACTACAATAAGCAAGTCGGTAAATGCTCAAACATTATGTTCATGGCAATGCAATAACAACATCACAATTCCAAGTATAGTTTATACATAGAATTTGCAATGAACATAATGTATCTTTTCGAATTTAGTATTCAAACTATGTACATATGTATGGAATCAGCCCACACACGTAATATTGCAATGTAACATACGTATATTCATTACCCATCGTATCTTCTTGAGGAAGCGGCCACGAATAATATTACGCACACGATGTCCGAACTTTAAAAAGAAAGAAAACGTTCTCTATTTAGATCCTAAGCCATTCTAAATTCTATGCAAAGAAACCTCTTATGATGCTTATTTACTTACAACAATAAAATTATGCATGTGGACATCAAGGTAATTTTCATTCTAATTGTGAGGATGTGTTTACGAAAGACCTCAACTCCTAATTCTAGTAATTCTACTCTTATCGTGGGAGCAAATATTCTTGTTGAGAACAAGGGATGCATTAAACTTGCCGATTTCGGAGCATCCAAGAAAGTTGAAGCATTGGTATTCTTTTTGTTTTATAAAAGAACTCTTTATTTCATACCTTCGAAGTCGATCGGAACTAGCAATTATTATGATCGCAGCCACAATGATGGTGCCAAATCAATGAAGGTACTCCATATTGGATGGCTCACAAGTTATTGTTCAGAGTGGTCACACTAGTGAGTAGAAAGCATAGTTCTGTTGCTCTTAATTATTTTAATTTTTCCTTATTAGGGAACTACAAGTCAATTCAACACCGAGTAAAGCTCTCGTGGGGTAAAAAATCATTTCGCTCCTATTTCTCCTTAGCGATATTGTATCAAAAGCTTCTTGTACAAACAAAAATTGAATGAAGGATGTTATTGCATAGGAAAAGTGTATCTTATTCCTAGAACCTTTTCTACCCAAGAAATATCAATTTTCTTTCTTCTTTGGCCATATTGATTTTATAATTTTACCACTTGAAGTCCAAATAAGCTCTTCTCTCGGATAAAACCTTGCATTTCGGCGAGATATATGGAGTGTTGGATGCACGCTATTGAAATAGCCACGGAAAGGCTCCTTGAGCCAACAATGTCGAGAGGTGTCTATTTGTAATTTTGTACAATACAAAACATGAAGTTATTAAATTTCAACTCAACTATTTCGTTTGTTATGGGTTCTAATCATAAAGAATTATTTCGTCTTGTCTCTCTTTTATGTAGGGACTACCAAATCTCATCCACCAATACTGCACCATCTTTCTCCCGAGGCAAAGACTTTTGTTGAAATGTTTACAAAAGTATGTCCACCGCATACTTATGTTTACTATTGCCTATTCTCATTTTCTGGCGGTAGTTAATTGGGCAATGAAGAAAATGAAACCTATAGTGGGTATACACTATGCATAAAAAGCGTAGAGTATTTGGGGAATACCGTAGTGGTCACATTAATTTGCCATATACATAATGCCTTCTTAACAAAGAAATCATTTATCTAAGTGTTATAATCTAGCAAATAGTCATCCAAAACCCAACAAATAATTTCCAATTCACGAAAAGAAAAGAAGGAATTAAAGGTGTCAATCTTACGTGTCGACTATTGCTTTCCATTATCATCACGAATGCGATGACTAAGAGGGTCAAGAAGATAAATCGTTTCTCCATGAGGATCAACTCTTTGTAAGAATCCAATGTTCCCTAATCAATAGAAAACATATAATATTAGACATGTTGAGAAAAAGAAGATAATGGTGATGAACTAAGATTTAAGACTTACCCTACATTGCGGTACTATCACTAATTGATTTTGAGATACACCTCAAACCTATCGGCCAAAGCACGTGTTCGTGCATCTTGATCGCCCTTGGAACATATGATATCTCAAATGGATTCACAAACCGCAGTCGACCAAGTGTAGTTGTACTCTCCTTGAACTCTTGGAATAAGTGACTAACAAATAAATAAAATGTATTAAATAAACATATACTTAACATTGCAAAATAAATTTTGAAAGAGTAAATTCTTACCACATATAAACCACAACGCAGCTTCACGAATTGGCTCTAATTCACAAAACAGATGATGTCTTCGAGATGTACGTAAATCTCAAAGCGGCTTACCAAATATTTCATCTTCAAATGGAATTAACATCCCTTTCCCATCCGTCAACGTTTTTCAACATGTAAGTACAAGACTTTCATGGATCGAATGCAAAGTGTCAAAACACTTCACATTTCTCTCCTAAAAGTCTTTGCCGTACTTTTGTTTTCTTCGCAAAAAGACACCCTAATTTGCATAAGCATAAATGTAAATAATAATAATAACAAATAGTGTGCTTCGCTAGTTTATTGTACAAGAAACTCCTTACCGGGAAAAACAGAGCATTCAAAAAGGCGGAGTTGCTTTAAGATGAATAATACAAATCCAGGTTTGGCTAACTGTTGAAACATAAGATATCCAAAAGTTCATAAACCAAGTCTTTATAGTTCCTAGCTACCGTAAAGTTTGGGTTTGGGATTATATGGTCTAATTTCAGTTCAAATGAAATATACATTTTCCTCTATCGAACTTCCGCCAATTAAATACTTTAGCAATTTGTCGATTTCATACTTTGTAAATGAAAATAATATTTCATCATCAACATAGATACACAATCATGAGAATTTATGAAGTTTCATATTTGGAAATTTTCACCACCTCTAACCAACATTCCTTCACTAACTTCGGGTCATAATTCGCCTTGCTCATGTTACTTGATCTTGGCTTAAGACCGCGACTATATGTTGATGAATAACTAATACTTAACTATCGACCAATAAAGTTCAAAGACACGCATGTAGTGTTGTTAGTAGGTCCTAAAACCCAAAGGTATCTCAATAATGATGCCATGTTTCTTAAATTAGATTTCCAAAGATGAACGTATAGTTAGTTATGAAAAGATAAGTAGTGATGTCCAAACAAAAGTACAACGAAAAGAGCATCATAACCCAAAGACCGCAATTACAACCAAATGACCATGATAGTGGAATCAAGAATTTAGATGTGCTCTCCGTCGCACCAGCGAACTTGATGTCGCCACTTTGTGGTTACATGAGAGTTTGTTCCGATATAAGTAGGATAAGCAACAAGTCAAATATTTCCTCGACTATTCTCGCCTAAAGAATACCATGACAAAGAAATGCAACTATCAATAAACGCAACATCTTACACCGACCAGAACATAATCCATACTAAACAATCGGAAGACGATAATGGATTACATTTACCCATACATCATGCACAATAAAATAGAGACAAATAACAACATTCTTCCCGAACTAATGGATTCTCGCCAATCTTTTCAACCGTAAACAACTAACCTAAACTCGTGAAAAACTCCACACATCGACCATTTCAATCTAACCCATAAACATGATGCAAACATAGAACATCATGCTCTCATATCAACTATGTCTAATATCTCCCCAACGATAATCGCCAAGCAATGATATCAATTATGAAAATAGTTCATCGCCAGCTTCTATGTATCTAGACCAACTTTACCGCAATTAGTCAAATGCACGTAATCAAGAAAACGAATCGACAAAGTTGAACCTTTAAAATTGACGCAATTAGTCAAATGCACGTAATCAATATGTGCGCTTTTAAAATTTATGTATTAATCGACCAACTTTGACAACTTAGACAATTCTAGCGGTGTATTAATGCCTAGACATTGTTCTTGCAAAACTTTATGAAGACAATGAACACCAAATAATAATAACAAAGAAGCATAAGTTTTGAAGTAATAATAATAATAAAAATAATCATGTTAAACTAAAAATAATACAGAACGTATCAACTTTCTCAATCAAGATCACTGGCAATCATCTTCCTTCTCATTCTCCTTCACTTTGTCCTCGAGGTCTTCATCCACCTCAAAATTCACTTGTTTGATCGAACAACTTCCTTTTCTTCATAATCTTTACGGTCTTTCAAATTTTGTAATTACGCTCAAGTTTTTCACTCTATCGTAGGTGACATATCATCATTTCTTGTTGTTCTCCGATTTTCTTATCTCCCCTTCAACTTACCTAGTCTATGCTCCTCGATTTTTGAAGAAAGTAGTAGGAGTAACATAACTACCTACTCCCAAGACATGCCTGTATGCTCGGCGCTTTTGTAATGCACACGTAAGCAAATCTTCTCCCAAAGTATTAGTCTTCAATTCACCTTCTTCCTTAGCGTATGCAATCATCCTTTAGTATACAAATGAAGATTCGTAATGTTAAGTTCAAGGCGGTAGTATATGCATGTATTATAAAAATTTATGTTATAATAATAGCAATCCTAATACTACAATGTCAGTGCCTAACTAGTAGATAAAACACACAACACAAACACAAGATACATATGAAGGATAAAGATGGAGATGTCATTTTAGTGCGCTAACATGGTCCTTAAAGATAATAAAAAATTGAAAAGACTAGTGATCCACTAGTATTGAGATACATCTTGTCACTGACTTGGGCGCAAATTATTGTAAATTTGACAAGCAAGCATATTTTTTTTTACAAGTCTATCAAGAGAGATTCAGAAGGAAGAACCTCCACATTTAGAAATGCACAAAGAAATTCAATCGAGAGACCACACAACACAAGCATCATCTCACGCATGAATCTAGTAAACATTTCGTATAAAATCGCTAAGTACTCCTTCAATCTCTACAAAGAAAACTAAAGCTCCATATATACCAAATGTGATGAACACTTGACCCTATAAGACAAACTCAACCTATTACAAAGTACTAGTTCAACAAATGCAATTCAAACTTGAGAGAGCCCTTTCTCCATCACAAGCACAACTCAACAAACTGTTCCAAAATAATTGTCAAAAGATAACAATTCTATAACTTAAGCTTACAATTCTACATGATCAACCAAAGCAACACCATACAAAAACTGGTTCTAGCACTCAAAACAGTCGGGAAAAAAGGACTTAATCCACTATCTTCTACGATAAACAAAATTAATTATTTAGAGTCACCAAATATCCGACACAAGTAATAAGCTCCAATGATGAAAATCTGAACATAAATAAATAATTAACCATAACAAACCTTAGACACAATCCCCGACAAGTATATGCATGTATTATAAAAAAATTTATAATGCATGTATCATAAAAAAAAGCATGGAACATCTTACAATCCTTTGCACGCTTTGCTTTAATTTATCATCTTCTATATCGCCTTTCTTTGGAATTGGGCTTTCTTCCACATCACATATCTACATCATCCTCTCCACATAATTCGTCCTTCTACAATAATAAAAAGTATGTACATAGGATATGAAGCATAAAGGAGAATGTATCAACCGGTGTTCAAGAAAATAAATAAGAAATGAACTAAGTAAGGAAAAACTACCATTGTTTCACCAACCCCGCATAGCCTCTTCGTGAAAGTCTGTGGGTAAATGTTCTTCTTTACCCTTTCTCGCTTGCTCTTCACTCAATTTCTACAATATGAAGTGAATTCATCATTAAAATACCGTACTAGAAGATACTTTCTACATAAAGGCGCTTCGTTGGTGCCATAAGGTACCGTGTAATAGTTAAGTAAAATAAACTACAACTTGAAGCCATGCTTGCCGATCGAAATAAACAAGCTACACTACCAAGCTAGGCAAAGTGCATTAGCATGAAACCTGTGGATCGACATAAGTCATTTGCTTACCTTAAAACCATCTCATTACTCTAGATAGCACAAATTCAAATTCAATCTTCACGTAGAATACCACCGCATGGGGTGGATCATTCGGCCGAGATTGTCTATGTTGGGAAGAATGTATTTTTATATAATTTAGACTTCCACTGCCGCCACTTTGTGCCTCGCAGATTACGCACATCCCGCCTCCAAGTCTTTTGAACTACATATGCTACCTAATAAACCAAAAGAGAATTTGCTCAAGTTATTCCATAAAAATCGTGCAATATTAAATAAATATGCATAAATATTAAGGCTACAATTATTTGAATTTATATATGATCGGCAAGAATAATTTAAACAAGCATACTTACATTCACATGCTCCCAAATAATGTCTTTCACTTCTTTTGGCACCATTTTCCAAGTCTTATAACTTATCTTCACCTCTTGTCGAGCAAGAAGACCAATATAGCTTTGCATTTCACCTGCAACTCGACCAATTGGTTGTCTCGCACATTAAATTCAACAACTTCTTTATCCTTTCGCCTTCCGCTTGCAAGCTCACCAAACACACATTTCCTCTTGTTGATTGTGTTTCTTTGAGTCCAATCCATCGTTATCATCATCACCAGAACCATGGTAACCACAAGACCTATTGAAAAAATATCAATACAAATAATTAGCTTACCATAAATAAAATAAGCAATGTACAATGCAAAACACACAAACATGGGATTGTACCAGCTTTAAGAGTTCAGATTGTTAACCCAAATTCCATCACAATCTTGACGAACACATGATGGTTCATTTTCATCACGGTCATCATTCAAATTCATTTGTGGAAGCTCATTATTGAAAGCTTGGTAACTAAGAGCAATATCTTCCAACTCGCACCACTAATCATTTCACGGTACTTTTATTGGGACATGAGAGTACCACGCACTATATAGGATCTTGAGGGTCTTCAACGTAGAACACTTGTTTAGCTTGACATCCTAATATAAACGAATCCGGTTTGAACCCAATTCTTTTCAAGTTCACTAAGGTAAACGAAGATCATCTACTCTCACGCCACCATTATTCTCAACCCAATCACACTTAAACACTACCATCCGAAATGCTTGATAATCAAGCTCCCAAATTTCCGAATTACCCCATAGAACGTCATATCTGTGACAATTGGGTTTTATCCTCGCACTTGAACCCGCATTGTCTTTGCAACTAAGTCGACCTGCACTTTTGAACAACTCGTAGATTATCACGTTCTTTTGTATTGTAAGTAACACCATTAATCAAATAGCTTTGATATTTTAGAACACTTTGCTAGGTCCATGCGCCATCCACTTCACTTTGTTGAGATTTGACTAATGAATGTGCTTGATTCTAATGAATGTGCTTGATTTGATGAATGTGCCGATGTCACCCAACCTTCGTAAGAAACTAAAATTAATACAAAAGGATTTGTTGTTGTAATTGTTTAATATTTTTAAACTATAACACTTACACGCTCACGAAACCAATCGATGAAAGTTTTGTTATGTTCAACTTGTTGCCAAGTTAAAGTTTTGGTAGGATATGTTTTCTTCACAAGTTCCGTATGTTCTCTCGTCCAAAAGATACATCCATAAAAATTAGTGCATAATTATTTAAAATGAAGGCTATCATTAAGTCGGGGCATATGTTGAGGACATACTCAATATACGGGTCGACCTCAATATCATTGTTCAATACATATCGATGTGCTCGCTTCCACCCTCAACACCGATTGTGTGGTGTTGAGCACTTGTTAAAGGCCTTGTTCGGATGGCTTGCGAGTAATGACGGGATTCCAATCGTGTGGACATTGGATAAGTAATCACAAGAAAATTCCACCGCCTCTTCAAGAATATAGCATTCAAGAATACAACCTTCGGCCGATTACGATTACGCACATATCCTTTAAGGATTTTCATAAATCTTTCAAACGGATACATCCATCTATACCAAACCGCCCACATAATTCCACCTCTCGCACAAGATGGACCACTAAATGAATCATTATATCAAAGAATGACGGAGGAAATTCCTTTTCAAGCAAGCACAAAGTCGTCACAATATCTCTTTGAATTTGCTCTAACTTTGACACATCAATAACTCTCTCACACAACACATTGAAGAAGAAACACAACCTAGTGATGGTATACCTCACATGTTTTGGTAAAACACCACGGATGGCAACCGGAAGCAATTGTTGCATTAAAGTATGGCAATCATGGGACTTGAGTCCAACTAGTTTCAAATCCTTCATGGACACCAAGTCGAAACATTAGATTAATAGCCATAGCACCTTCATTCCATGCAAAGAACTGCATAATTTTCTTTTCTCTCTTTACTTAATGTATGACAGTGTGGGAGGTAAAATGTTCTAGATCCAATCACTTGGTGCCAACTCAAGTCGGACACCCAACTCCATCAAATCTTGTCTCACGCAATTCCATCCTTCGCCTTTTCCTAATGTTTAGTAATGTGCCAATCAAACTTTCACACATTTTCTCAATATGCATCACATCAAGAACATGTCGCATGTAGATGTTCCCAACACGCAAGATCAAAGAATATCGACTTTTTTTCCAACATGTTTTGCCTTTATCCATTTGTGGTGGTTCTTGTGTCTTTGGTTTTTTTGCCTTTCTTTTTCTCGCTGACCGCCATCATCATAATTCGACTTATTTACATCCTTTTTCCCCAAGAACAAGTGATGTTCTTAACTCTTTCAATTACCTCGTGGCCACTCAACGGATTAGGGCAAAGTCAAACTCTTGTTGACCATCAAAAGCCTTCTTTGTCGTCGATAAGGATGATGTGCGTAGGAATCTTCTATGCCCGTATATGACATTTTTCTAGAATGTTTCAACATCTTCGCATATGTTTCTTCTCCACATACCGGACATGCTTGATATCCTTTTACGAGCACCTGATAGGTTTCCATAGGCGTGAAAATCATTGATTGTCCACAATGTAACGCTTTGAGCAAGAAACTTTCTTCTCGGATGCATCATATGCTTTGATACCCACATCCCATAACTCCTTTAAGTCATCAATTAAAGGTGACAAATACACATCAATGTCGTTCCCGGTTGTTTTGGACCGATATTAATAACGCCAAGATCATGAATTTTCTTCATGCATAACCAGGAGGTAGATTGTGCGTGACAAGTAAACTCGCCAACAACTATATGTAGAATTCATTAGGTCATGTGGATCGACACCATCTGCGGATAGAGCTAACCTAAGATTCCGATTCTCAAGCAAATTCGCCATTTTTCATCCACTAATCTCCAGTGTGGTGCATCGGTGGGATGTTGTAGATACCGATCGAACATCTTTCATTAGCATGCCAAGTTAAGTCTTTAGATGTTTCCTTATTTCGAAACATTCTCAAAAATCTTGGTATTGGTGGAAAGTACCACAATAGCTTTGCAGAACGCCAATATGTAAATTAGTTGTCTTCCCACTCTTCTTCCATCTTGACAATCCACATGTAGGACACTCATCACGGTTCTTATATATCTTTCTATATAAGATGCAATCATTTGGGCAAGCATGGATTTTCTCATAACTCATGCCCAAGGTACTTAAGATTTTTTGCATCAGTATAGAGACGAAGGCATCTCATTGCAATTTGGAAGCATTTCCTTAATAAATCTAACAGTTCATTGAAGCCGTATCGCACCACCCATACTTTGCCTTCAAATTGTACAACTTCACAATTGTCGATAACTTTGAGAACTTTGTATGACCGGATACAAAGGTTTTTCAGCATCCTCAAGTAACTTCCTAAATTCATTCGATTATTCTCGATAAGTCTCATACGCATCATGTATCATATCAATAGGATCTTCATTCTTCCGATATTGACCATCTTCCCATATTCTATCTTTTTCATTGTCTCGCTTGCGAGCATCGATTTTCCCCATGAATGTCCATTCTTGGTATGTTAGATCCATACCATGACAACACAAGTCGCCTTATTGCGTATACATTTTCTTTTTAAATTACCACATTTTGCACAAGGACATGGTATTTGGTTAGAATCTCTCGATTTTGCAATGCAAATTGTAAGAAAGATTCTACCCCATGCTCGTATTCACGTGATAATCTATTCATCGACATCCATGCTTTGTCCATCTTGAACAATCAAAATTCACAACCTAATAGTACCAAAGAAACATAAATTTAGCAAACAAAATTAATTATCATCTCTTCTACCAACCAAAATTAAATTTTATATTCTAACACATAACTTGGTGAACTTATCACCCCAACCAAAGATATGAAGTTTTATTAAGCAAATCAATCACTATCGACATAATGGAAACTAGAAAGACAAATACTTATCGACCATCATAAGATTCTAAAAATATCTTTACTAAAGAGGTAAACTTACCTTGTCGTGTACACTTGCGCCTTTAAGCCTCTGCGGTAGATATACCGTCCGTCCGAGAATACAATGTACCGCCTAGATCCAACCTAAGCAAGTAAAGGCCAAAAGAACAAGTTCTAAGTCCAGGAATACCTTATGCAGATTCAACCAAGCAATTTTACGAGAAACAAGCGTGATACTTTACAAAGTTTATAAATCATAATTACGACTTAAATTTAACATGTCGGTTACTTCAAATATGTAATGCACCTCTTATCCTCCCAATCGATCAAACTATCAATATGTCAATACCGCCAAATTCATAAGATAATTACATAATCAAAAATAAAGTTGCATCTATACATTGATTTAAAGTATAAACCGGTCGAATAACGTTAGCGAAGAAGAGAAACAAATATAAGAGACAATGGATTAGGTTTCAAGAAAAACATATTTCAGCTTTTACCTATTAAATTTTGTGATACATGTGTTATTGAAGAGAAGTTTGGTATTCCTTCGAATGTACAAGAAGTCTCACATCTTTTTTACAAGGAAAATTTGGATTCCTAGATTTGAAACTGATGTGAGAGAAAAGATGCTTAAAAAGAAAAAACTTGTTTCTTGCTTTCCTTTGTTTGAACCATTTGGAGAGTTTATTTTAGTGTTTGTTTACTATCTTGTCTTATATTGGTATCTCATGCAGTTGGGTAACAAGAAGTGCTAAGGTTTCTTAATTCTTCTAATCAACCATCTATTCAACTTTTGTGACAAGGAGCAAAACACTAAAACCATATTATATCGATAAATGCCAAACATTTCTAACATTTAACCACAGTTTGGAACTGAAGTAGTAAACACACATACTACTCAACCAAGTAATAGAAGTGCTAAAGTTGTGAAATGGTGTAACTTGTTTCTGGAAAAGTGAAAATGACATATACCAAACATCTTTGTTGTCATCTTTCACAAGTTCATCGACAAGTCGTCAAGTACAAAGAAAACCGAATGATATTATAATGTAGACCAAAGGAGGAAAACCGAACGACAAGTCGTGTTCTTCTATTTCGATTGTTTAAACACGACATGATATGGTTCAACTACTTGCAGCCATGTTCGTGTTTTTACTCATTACTAATTGTTGCGATCTGATTGGTGGTTATTTAAGTTGGTAACATTGCTTTGAGATTGTTGCCAAATCCGAACTAGCCAATCCACTCTTTATATATAGTATCTTGTTTTCGATGCGGTCATTTATCTAATGGTTTTGGTTTCATATTATGTTTGTATTAAATGCCTAATTTTGTTCATTTGCAGCTTCACTACACTATCACATACCTTATTCTTTTGGTGGTGTTGCAAGGTTTGTTCTCGCATTTAGTTGGGAGAAAGAAGTCATCAATATAGAAGGGCTTTGGTAGCAGTGTGGAACCTGTGGGTTGATGTCTCATTATCGATTCAATATACTTGTTCTATAATTATTATTTTCGATTGCTTATATACTTGTTTCTATATTAATTATACACAAAGTAATTATTTTGAATTAAATAACTCATCCTAAAGACTTACCATGTTTTTTCATTCGACATTCATTCTGAGATGTAAATTAAAGTTGTAATATTAATCAGATTAGTCTGGCTAGTTCAGGAAAGTTTTGTATCTACTGAGCTATAGGATGAGCATAGACTATGATCTACAATATTTTCGTACAAAACTATAATAGGAGGCTCTTAAGTGTCATAAAATGACTCTTCAAGAGTCAAGTATTATAAGCGTATGCATATTGAGGCGCGAGAAAATAGGATGTTCTTGGGATTGTCCTATACCAATGAGCATCCTATTATGTGATATAATAGAATAGGATGTTTACAAATGTCCTAATACAAAATTTGTAACTGAATGATATTGTAACAAAAGAAAAACTTGTTTCTTGCTTTCCTTTGTTTGAACCATTTGGAGAGTTTATTTTAGTGTTTGTTTACTATCTTGTCTTATATTGGTATCTCATGCAGTTGGGTAACAAGAAGTGCTAAGGTTTCTTAATTCTTCTAATCAACCATCTATTCAACTTTTGTGACAAGGAGCAAAACACTAAAACCATATTATATCGATAAATGCCAAACATTTCTAACATTTAACCACAGTTTGGAACTGAAGTAGTAAACACACATACTACTCAACCAAGTAATAGAAGTGCTAAAGTTGTGAAATGGTGTAACTTGTTTACGAAAAGTGAAAATGACATATACCAAACATCTTTGTTGTCATCTTCACAAGTTCATCGACAAGTCGTCAAGTACAAAGAAAACTGAATGATATTGTAACAGAGACCAGTGGAGGATTTCTGCATAATCCTTCTATTTACTGAATGATATTGTAACTGCATAAACAATCAGAAATAGAAAACTGAATGATATTGTAATGAGACTTATTACACAAAGATAATCCTTCTCGAGGTTTGCCTCTAAATTCCATTTACTCAAGACCATCCAAATAGAAGAAACAAAATATGATATTGATGTAGCGGCCAAGTCGTTAGCATTACAACAAACTATCATATTAATATCATTCTTCACACGCCACAAGCCAACTCATACATCGATAATATGATTTCATAGTCCGAAACCTTAAAATTAAAACGAAATTAGAAGCATAAAAGCGAGACGAGAAGAAAGATAAACATGAAATAGGAATAAAATAATAACAAGAGTTTACTTTACGCCTAAATGTATCTTCTTTGTTTGAATATTCTAGGATTTGTATCTCGAATACTAGTATACAAAATACAAGCTAACACTCAAATCATCTTCGATAATAAATTAACTACACATCCACTTTACACAAATCAAGCCATCACCGAACTACAATTTGAACATAGATAGACACACATAAAATTAAGTAAACAAGAATAACAAATAAAGATTTATATACCCAAAGTGAGATAAGAAAATTTGAACTTAGTGTGCGAGAAGTGGGTCGTGTCTCGCAAATATAAAATTGCGATTTATAAGAAAGAGAACTCACCGAATAAGCGGCGTGGGCGGCAGCGGAAGAGAATGTGGAGTCATGATGGATGGCAAGGCGATGGAACAACGGTGGCGGCAAGGAGGTGAAGAGAATGTGTATCGTCGCAGGCGGGAGTGAAGGGCGGGAGTATTGAATTGTCCGAAACAAGTGAATTAAGTATTGTAAATTCGTGTTTTAGTTATAATATAAATATAAATAAAGCCCACATATGAGAGATGTTGAATTGTTGGTGGAATGGTTAAGTGTCATATTAATAACCCACACATCGTGAGTTCGAATCTCACGATGTGATTTTTTTTTTTTTTTTTTAATTTAGGAATAGACTACGCTTTTTATAAAGAACACGCACATACACTACGCTTTTAAGCGTAGTCTATACCCACCATAGACTACGCATTTACACCACGCTTTTGTTGCCGTAGTCTATACCACTATAGACTACGCTTTTTATAAAAAGCACACACACTACGCTTTTAGCGTAGTCTATACCACCATAGACCACGCATTTACACCACGCTTTGTTGCCGTAGTCTATACCCACTATAGACCACGCTTTTATAAAAACGCACATACACTCGTTTTTAGCGTAGTCTATACCCACCATAGACTACGCATTTACACCACGCCTTGTTGCGTAGTCTATACCCACCATAGACTACGCTTTTTGCCACGCTTTTGTTGTCGTAGTCTATACTCAAAAATTGGCACATAGACCACGCTGATAAAAACGTAGTCATACTATAGACTACGCTTTTCAAAAAGCGTAGTCTATAAGCGTAGAGAAAGTGGTTTTGTAGTAGTGCATCGATAAAATATCATCGAATTTTGCGATTTAACAACTAATTTTTAAATCGGTGTTCGGTTAAATTTTTGTAGTGAAGGTTTATTATCATATTACTCTCCTACGGATAATATTTTTAAATGAACGATAAATTAGATTAAACCACCGCCTATCTTGATGGTTGTTAGAATCGGAATATTCTTTGTCATGATGAAAAGTACATTATAGTTCTACTTAATGTTGTTGTTGCAAACAACAAAAAGAAACAAACATCCAATAAGATGCCTTTCTTTACAACTAACCAAGCGACTTAGTATCATTCCTCATTCCTCATTCCTCATTCCTCATTCCTTGTATAGGTGGGGTATGGGACTAGATTTTCAAACCCCAAAGGCAAGAAATAAAAATATGAGGCAATTAAACAGTTATTGTTACATAAATTTTATTGTACAAAATACAATAATATCTGAGAACTTACCATATACCTTAAATTTGAGGTATATTTACTAAAATATTGAAGGCAAAAATATTTTTATCAACTCATTTTATCTTTTCTTAATTGAAGTGTGACTAGCTAAATAAACTTGGAAAGTCATAGTATTCTTGGAAAAACCAATATTGAAATAAGAAAAATGGAAATAGCATATCCAATTTTCGCTAAGACAAAGAAGTAGCAAGTGCTAGAGTAAGCAACACCTTCCAACTTATATTAAATAATATCAAAATGAAAGCGATTTATACACATTCATTGTGGGATGTTCAAACTAAAGAAATTCTTTCGACCATACCGAGTTACAAAAATCCCTTTATTTTCTTAAGGGGTTTCATTTTATAGAAATCATTTCCATTTTTGGCATATATACTACACGATTCGGGATGGAATTAGTTAGCTAATAAATAGGTAAATATTAGATCAAACAATTCACAAGTGATCAAACCAAGAGTTTACCAACCTTTGAGGACCAAAAGCCATGGCATAAAACTACAAGTTTTTCGATCCAGTCATGAAACACACCAACAAGTTTTGACCTTGCTTGTTCGTAATTATTATTCTCTGCTAAATACCTTCATAAACATTGTAATTCTTATGCACGATAACCAACAAAGACTCGACCGAAAAAAAAAAGTTTTTAAGGGATTGTTGGCATGTCATTTGTAGGATATAGATATTTTACTTCAAAATGATAGGTCAAGAGTTCTTACAATATTATAAATGAAACCGAAAAAACTAGCTGAATGAGTCATCGCTAACTACTTTTGCCCACAGGAACAAAACACACTAATAAGTACTACATATGTCGACTCGTTATCCAGTAAAAATATCATAGGTAGACTGTGTTGGTTGGAGGAAGAGTTCCAACACGAAGGATTCAATCCATACACATGTTCTCCTATGGTTACCTTGTTACAACTTCAACCCCACCGAACACCCCAACGTGGTATGTGCCAAGAAGCCCGCCAAATGCCTTTATGGCACTAGTGTGGCATGTCATGGGTGATCATTAGTCCGATGCTTGGAAACCAATTCCTAGGGTGTGACGGGTAGTGTAAATTCATCTTGCAAGTAAATTTCACTAATTATTGATGAAGAAGCATTGAAGGAAGTCGAAGGAATCGGAAATTATGTGTTTGTGAAGATTTTTTCATATGATTTAAAAAATAGAAACCACCCTTTCATTAGACAATGTTGTTTCTTGCACACATTTTGGTAAACCGAGTCCATTCATCTAAAGTTGAGATTTTGTTACACGGGCTTTGAGCAGCGAAGAGTTTGGTTACGAACTTGATTCGGGTATTGAAGAAAGAAGAAAATATGACTTCGATCAAACATGAATGGATTTTTGTTTGGAATTGACATATGTGTGAACACCAAATTCGAATTCATTGCTGTATTTATTTTAGGAAAATATACATTAATTAATGTTTACTATGATTTTATGCTTATTCCTGGTATTTTTATCTATTTCTATCGTTGTTTTGATTATTATTTATAGATTCAGACTTATTGAGTTATTCGAAGTTTTGTAGAAAACGGCGTTAAATAGGACAAAATGGATCTGACAAGGTGATGGTGTCTGAGGTTCGTTGGTTCAAGAGTTGTCCAAGAAGCTCATTGGAGATGGCAGTCCAACTAGCCCACGAACTTAATTTAATTATGACGAATGAGCTTGATTTTTGAAGACTTTTAGTATTTTATTTTGTGGCACATGTGGGACATGTTTTTATGTATATTTTCGCAGCCCATACGTTTTTTATATTTTTCGCAGCCCATTAGATTAGATCTTAGATTATCTAGTTTCCTAGTTTATTTAGGTCTCTTCTTTTAATTAGTTTCCTACTTTGATTAGGAGTCCTTCTTTGATAAGGATTAGGGACAAAATATTCAGCTTTTGATTTCCAATATATGTGAGTTTTATTCTATCTTCAATAGCTCTTCGATTTTCTTGAGATTTGTCAAGTAGTTCAATTATCGATGTATCGATGAGACATTCATCCCTCGTTCGTGTGTCAGTGTCATTCATCATTTGGTATTGAGCCGAGTTTGTCGTCCAGGTTTCGTTTAGTTCTTTCGTTTACGTGGCGGTAGCATCTAGGGTTCATTTGTTGTTTCGTGGCTAGCGGCTAGGATTTTTCATCCGTGTTTTAAATCGGAGTTTACCATATCGTGATCTTATTTCCATATCGTGAGTGATTTGTTTCCATATCTTGATACCTACCATAATTATACATTATCCGTATCATTTGGTCTATCATTATCCGTATCATTTGGTATCATTATCCATATCATTTGGTCTATCATTATCCGTATCATTATCTCGGTGGCCAAAATTGCTTACATTATTTTTTTCGTTCTTGATTTTCTCAATCCACGTTACGTTAGGATTAGGGAAAAAAGAAATTTTCAATCTGTTTGAACAAATCGGTTCTTTGGGTTTCTTGATACGTTTAGAGTCGTTTGGTACATGTTACGTGTGCACTTTTTTCAAAATTGCTAAACCTCGTTATGTTTTTGGGTTCCTTAAATGCGTTTAGAGTCGTTTGGTGGATGTTACGTGTGCACTTTTTCGAAATTCCGTTAAACTTCGTGTTTTACGGGTTCCTTGAGTAGTATAGGTTGTGTTGAACAAGTTTACGCACAACACATTTTCAGTCTTCGTTATTGATTTTTTTCGTGTCTTTACTTTCGTCTCTTTCGTGTCTTTCCTTTCGTGGCCTGTTTGTTTTGTTGGTATTGAATTCATTGATGGATTGAGAGGATTTGGGACTTTTGAAGGAGAATTTGAGTGGTAAAAGGAAAGAGTGTGAGATTGAGTGTTAAAAAAGCCAATTTTGAATGATACACGAGTGCTGAGTGATTCATTTTGAGTGATACATGAGCGTTTGTGAGTTGGTAAGGTTCCTGTTATTTTTTTTTATTTTCTAACGTTTTCTGCAACAATGTCTAAGAAAGTGGAGTCAGATGGGTCATGTCATAAGGACGACGATGATTCTATCAATCGTCAAACAAAATTCATGATGGAAGCCTTGCATTCTGAATTGGAAAAGATAATCACAAAAGAGATGGAGGAGCTGCATGATCGAATTAATGCACTTGAAGAGAGACCTCGTAGAGAGGAGTGATGTCGGCAAGATCCTATTGTGTATCAACGAGGTGGAGGACGAAGAGGAGGCAGAGGCGGTAGAGATTTTTGTCGAGATAATAGATACGAAGAGGATGAATTTGACAATAAGGAAGATGAGTTTTCAAATTTTGATGAAAGGCGGCCTAAAGGAAGAGATTGAGAAGATAACAATATGAGCAACATCAAGATGAACATCCCTTCTTTTCAAGGAAAAATTCTCTTGAATTATACTTGGAGTGGGAGAAAAGGTGGAGCTCATGTTTGATTACCATAACAATTCCGAGCTCAAGAAGGTGAAGTTAACAGCAATAGAGTTCTTTGATTATGCACTTGTTTGGTGGGATCAGTTGGTGAGTAGTAGGAGGAGGAATCGAGAGCAGCCTATCTAGACATGGGAAGAGATGAAGGCTGTGATGAGGAAGCGATTTGTGCCTAATCATTATTACCGTGAGCTTTACAACAAATTGTAGAATTTGAGGCAAGGGCCGAGGAGTGTGGATGACTACTTCAAGGAGATAGAAGTAGCCATGATTCGAGCCAGTATTGTTGAAGATAGAGAGGCGACTATGGCAAGATTCTTGGTTGGATTAAATTGGGAGATTCATAATAGAATGGAGTTACAGCATTATGTCGAGTTGGAGGATATGGTTCACATGGCCATAAAGATTGAGAACCAACTCAAGAGGAGGGGTAATGTCGGTAATGCGAGGCGAAAACTTGACAATTGGAGGCAACCCCAAAATGTTAGTGGTTCTTCATCAAGAGGGAACCAATGGAAGAAGGAGAAGTGATAACTCTTGTAAAGAGTTATTATAGGTCCTTTTTAATGATAAAAGCCTCGGTTATTGTATGTTTTGCTCGCCTGTTTGTCCTTGTCTTGCTTGTGTTTCTCTTGTTTGCGTGTGTTTGTGTGAAGGATTGAGTCTGATGAAAATAAAGGGTTTTAGTTGTTTTTGAGCGTTATTTATATAATTATAGCATGTTGCAGGAAGAACGGCAGCGAAGACGAGGCCGAGCTCGTGGCGAGCTTGACTTCGATGTAAGAGGAAGGACCGAGCAGTAATCTTTGAAAAATGTGGGGACGGAGTCGGGCTACTAAGGCGAAATCAATGCCCGGGAAAAGTGGCCCGAGCTCAAATTGTGAGCTTGTAAGTGGAACCAAACTCAGGGAGAAAGAGAGTGAGGCCGAGCTCGCATCCTTCCGAGCTCAAAGATTGAAAAGTTCACAAGTATGAAGGCGACCTCGGGTCGGGCTCGAAGCGAAGAGCGAGCTCGGGCGAAAGCTCGAGCTCGAAGCGAAGTGTTCGAACTCCTCGATGAAGATGAAAGTGGGCGAGCTCGTGGCAATCGAGCTCATGACGGAAGCCCACCTGCAAGTATGGATGAGCTCGTGTTGAGAAAGTAAGGTCGGACTCATTTGGTAAAGTAAAGCCCGTGGCGAGCCGAGTTCGATGTAGCGAAATCCCGAAGCCGTGCTTACGGAAGGCAGTAGCATGGAAAGTCCGGGTTAATTCTCGAAGAAGAAATCACGGGACCACGGCCACGTGGCGGTGACTCTGAAGTGAAAAGAGACACGCGCTCTGCATCCGCGAGCTAACGAAAAGAAAAGGATCGTGGGCAGAAAGGCACGGTGCAGCACTGTACCTCTCAAAAAGCGCAGAGGTTGTTATTAAAGGGAGTTGGCAACAATCGGAAGGAGGATTACGGATATCGACATTTTAGAGAGTTACAGAGGATAGAGAACATCGGAGTAAGGAAGAAGGTGCGAATTCTTGGAGAGGAAGTCATCGGAAGAGGCGACGATCCAAGAGCTTACACTCTGATTCCGATAACTAATTTCTTTATCTTTTCTTAAACCTTGTTAATCATATGGTGTTGCTTATTTCAATGTTGTTAAACACTCGCTATGAGCTAAACCTTTATGATTTGATTTTTGAGGAAACCCATGTCTCGGCGTGTGCGCTTGATTCTCACGCTTGTCTTGCCAAATCACTATTGTTTTATTGGGATTGTTTTATCTCACTTGTGATTGATCACCATTAGTCGGATCGTAGTTCTATAATTCTTTGGGAAGTTGTTATAGAATGGAAAACAATAAAGCTGACGTAAGAACATGATTTTAATGTTATGTGTGTAAATAGCATAGGAATATGCATTTACCTTGCGTGGCAAATATGAATGGATTAGTAATGATATTCTAAGAGCAGTTCGATATAGGAATATATGGATTGGATCTATAGAATATAATCTTAGATTTGGGAAAATACTAAGAATCAAAGAAGTTCATGTCATAGTGATAATGCAAGATAATGCTGTAGCAATATTTAGAAAAGAGCATGGGTGGAATCGAGAAATCAAGTCTGTTTCTCTACCTTGATAACGGTAATCTCCTAGTTTTCTATGTCACTGTCCACTTCGCCGCGCCGAAGTCATTTTAATTTCAGTCATTGGTGTTATATTCTAGTTCGTATCGGTTCGTCCATCTCCTTTATTTTGCAAAATTACAATCTCGTGATTTAAAAGTGCATTCCACAATGGATTCGATCTCGAATACTTCCTTGTATTACTTGTTGATTACGTGCACTTGCGTATAGTATATTCACATCAAAAGAAATATTTGACAACAAGTTTTTGGCGCCGTTGCCGGGGAACTGCCAATTATAAATTACGAGATTGAAATTTTGTGTTTCTTTGTAATACGTGACTCACTCTGGTCATTACCTTTTGTGTGAACAGGGGTTCTGGGATTGTGGTTTATGCGCAAGGCAAAAGCGCAAGTGACCCACCAGTTAGATCCAGAGATTGAACGCACCTTCGTGAAAGGCGCCAAGCCGAGTTCGCGAGCATAAGCCGTGATGGCGCGGCGGGAGGAGAGGCACACAATGGCGGAAATGCCATTGTCATCGCTGATGATCGGGAAAGGGGTATACGTGACTACGCTAACCCCAGATTTAACGAGCTGAATCCGGGAATTACAAGACCGAGTGCAGCGAACCGATTCGAATTGAAGCGGTCATGTTTCGATGCTCAAGCAAGGGGGCAATTTAGTGGTCAAGCCACGGAGGATCCACATCTCCACCTTCGATCATTTACGAGGTCACGACTCATTTAAGCTACTGGTGTTCCACCCGAAGCTACCGAGACTTCTGTTATTCCTTTTTCGCTATGAGATCGTGCAAAAGCATGGATGAGCGGTCTTCCATCAAATTCCATCACCTCATGGAGCGAGCTCGTGAAATTTTTTGATGAAGTACTTCCGCCCACCAAGAACGCAAGATTACGGAATGACATCATGTCATTTCGGCGAGAATGACGAAGAGTCGGTGTGCGAAGCTTGGGAGCGATATAAAAAATGCTACGAAATGTCCTCATCACGGCATTCCGCATGCGATTCAACCGAGACCTTCTACAATGGTCTCAATCGTCGGCACGTTTGGTGCTTGATGCCTCGCAAATGGAGCTATTCTTTCAAGTCATACAACGAAGCATACGAGATATTGGAAAGGATCGCGAGATAACAATTGCCAATGGTCAAATTCTCGCGCGCCAATAGGAAAGAAATCGGTTCTTTGGTGTGTTGGAGGTTGATGCCACGACGGCATTAACGGCCAGTAGCATCCATGAGTAACATGTTAAAAGGATTGCAAGTACCTAATCCAATGGTACAGCCGACTAGTAGTCCAAAGGGTCTCACCTACCATGCAAGTAAGCGAGGTGTCGTGCGTATATTGTGGAGAAGGGCATACCTTGAGAGTTGCCGTCAAACCCACCTCGATCATTATGTGGAAATCGAAATGGACGGAGGAACAACCCTTATTCACAAACGTCTAATCGGGGTGGCGACAACATCTAATTTCTCATGGGAGGCCAGGGTCCGGATCAAGCAGTGGTGGAAATTTTGAGAAAACCACATATCCACAAAATTACCAACCAAAGCGGCAACAACAAGCCGCCCCACCCCAAGACTATTGAAACCTTGATGAAGGAATACATGGCTAAAGCAGATCTTTATGTCTGAGGCAATCCACTTGACTGCGAATTTGGAAGTCGGATCGGACAATTAGCCAATGAGATTAAAACCGACCT
This sequence comes from Salvia rosmarinus, assembly GCA_036937905.1. Lineage (NCBI taxonomy): Eukaryota > Viridiplantae > Streptophyta > Magnoliopsida > Lamiales > Lamiaceae > Salvia > Salvia rosmarinus. Next base: position 213,010 of record JAODLM010000599.1, read on the forward strand.
CTTGGGAATTTGCCAGTGACACGGAGAATCCACGAAAAGATAAAGAACAGTCAAAGCTGTCACGTTCTGAAGTGGAAAGCGGATCACGGGAACCGGAGCTACCGGACCGAGAAGAAAAGGTGAGTCCTCAACAAGTAACAACAAGGTCGCTACCACGGAAAATCCGCGGTCTCGCAATGCCGAGGTGCTGCGGAACAAATCCGTTACCAAACCTTACGGACGGTGGTGTATCGTCCACCACCTCCTTTTCGAAAGGTTGAAGAAGCGGCGGGATACCCAGCTGAAGATTCCTTGATGTTACAAGCAATTACATATCAACATCCCTTTGGTAGGCGTTGGAACAAATGCCGAACTATGTGAAGTTTTTGAAGGACATCGACCAAGAAGAGACGGTTGGGCGAGTTTGAAACGGTGGCACTGACTGAAAGTAGTAGTACGATGCTAAAGAGCAAGCTCCCTCCGAAGTTGAAAGATCCAGGGAGCTTTACAATTCCATGCTCGATTGGAGGGGCGGCGTCGGTCGTGCGTTATGTGACCTCGGAGCAAGCATAAATTTGATGCCGCTCTCAATATTTAAAAAGCTCGGGATAGGAGAAGCGAGGCCCACAACGGTGACCTTGCAATTGGCGGACCGATCTATGGCTCATCCCAAGGAAAATCGAGGATGTATTAGTAAAGTGGACACATTCATCTTTCCGTGGACTTCATTATCTTGGATTATGAAGCGGATCACGAGTGCCAATCATTTTGGACGTCCGTTTACGCAGCGGAAGAACTCTAATTGATGTTCGGAAGGCGAGCTCACCATGAGGGTAAATGATCAGAAGGTTACCTTCAATGTTTTCAATGCTATGAAGTATCCGGACGAAGTGGAGGAATGCTCGGTAATCCGAGTCATGGAGCAGGTCGTCGCGGATACAATACAGGATCGCACCTCGCAGTTCGGAGTTAATGATGAAGCCTATGCCGAACTCGTAGAGTTGGAGAAAGGCGAGGAGTTGTGTCAGCATCTCTCCAAAGAAAAATGTCTAGTTTCACTTCGGCCCGGCCGAATTCCGGAGTCGCTGGGGCTCGCCGATAGGGTAGCTCAGGCACCCAAACCATCAATCGACGAACCTCCAGTGTTAATCCTAAAGACTTTGCCGAACCATCTCAAATATGCATATCTGGGCGAGGAGGAAACCCTCCCCGTAATTATCTCCGCTATTCTCAAGCCCGATCAGGAAGAAGCCTTGCTACAGGTATTGCGAAAATACAAGCGAGCTATTGGATGGTCAATTGCTGATATACAAGGGATCAGCCCGTCCCTGTGCATGCATAAAATATTGCTGGAAGATTGCCACAGCACTTCCATAGAGCATCAGCGACGTCTCAATCCAGCGATGAAAGAGGTACTAAAGAAAGAAGTTATCAAATGGCTGGATGCCGGAATCATATATCCAATTTCGGATAGCTCGTGGGTGAGCCCAGTTCAGTGTGTTCCTAAAAAGGGCGGAGTCACGGTGGTTTCAAACGATCGGCGAGGCGATCCCAGCGGGTGATAACGGGATGGCGTGTGCATGTTGACTCTGAAAGCTAAACACAAAGAACCGGAAGGATCATTTCCCTCTACCATTCATGGATCAGATGCTGGATAAACTAGCCGGTAAGGAGTTCTTCTGCTTCCTCGATGGTTATTCTGGTTATCACCAAATTGCCATTGCGCCCAATGATCAACACAAAACCACCTTCACTTGTCCTTATGGCACTTTCGCATTTAGAAGAATGCCTTTTGGGCTCTGTAATGCTCCTTGCAACATTCGAGCGTTGCATGATGGCCATATTCTCGGATATGGTGGAAAAATCAGTAGAAATCTTCATGGATGACTTCTCCGTCTTCGGAGACACCTATGGGATATGCCTAAGTAATTTGGAGAAAGTTCTGGAGCGTTGCGAAGCAACCCACTTGGTTTTAAATTGGGAAAAGTGCCACTTCATGGTGCAAGAGGGCATCGTTTTAGGTCACCACATATCCAAAGAAGGGATCGAAGTGGACAAAGCAAAGATCGAAGTAATAGACAAACTTCCACCTCCCACTACTGTAAAAGGTGTGCGAAGCTTCTTGGGACATCTGAGGTTTCTCTGAGAAGGTTTATAAAGGATTTCAAAGATAGCTAAGCCTCTATGTACCTTCTTTGGAGCAAAACCGCCATTCGACTTCACTCACAGTGTTTTAAGGCATTCGAAGTCTTGAAACGAGCTCTTGTAACAGCTCCGGTAATTGTTGGGCGGGTGGACATCGCCTCGGGTGATGTGCGATGCAAGTGATTTTCTTTGTAGGGGCGTCTTTGGTCAGCGCAGGAGAAGATATTCCACTCGATCTACTATGCAAGTAAGACCACGGTGGAAGCCGGATAAATTATACCACGACAAAAAGGAGCTGCTGGTAGTTTTTCTGTGAAAGTTCGAGCCTACCTCGTAGGAACAAAAGTGATAATCTACGGATCATGCAGACTATCGGTATCTTGTCGCGAAGAAGATGCGGCCACGGTTATTCGGTGGATATTGCTCGCAAGAATTTGATCCGGAAATAAGAGGCGAGAAAGGAACAGAAAATCAGTGGCGGATCATTTGTCTCGATTACAAAGCATCGGAAGGAGAATCAACTCAAGCCCAGATTCAGGACATGTTCCCAGATGAGCAACTAATGAGCATGCATCACAGCAGTACGCCATGGTATGCAGATTTTGTCAATTTTCTGGTATGTGGAATGCTACACCCTGAGTTCTCGTCCCATCAAAAGAAAAGATTCTTTGCGAGGTCAAACATTACTTACGGGACGAGCCCTTCTTATATAAGCGTTGTCTTGATGGATTAATGGTATTTGTGTTCCGCATGAAGAAGTGGAATCAATTCGGAAGGATGCCATGCCACTCCATATGGTGGTAATTTTACGGCAAAGGGCGGCTAAGGTGCTTGATCGAGTTATTTTGGCCGACCTTATTTAAGGATGCACATGCTTTTGTGCAAAGATGTGATCGATGCCACCAGTTGAAACATATCCTCCTCGAAATGAGATGCCAATGAATTTCATTACGAAATTGAACTCTTCGATGTATGGGGCCTCGACTTCATGGGTCATTTTCCACCCTCATTCGGAAACCTTTACATATTGGTGGCGGTTGATTACGTGTCCAAATGGGTGGAAGGCTGTAGCAAGTACCACGAATGATGCAAAAGTGGTGATCAAGTTCTTGCAAAGAACATTTTCACACGGTTTGGTACTCTCGTGCGATCATTAGTGACGAGGGCACACACTTTGTCAACAAGGCGAGAAGTTCGGTACTAGCGAAATACAATGTTAGCCATAAGATCGCCACACATACCATCCATGAGACGAATGGTCGTCGGAGCTTTCCACGAGAGATTAAGGGTATACTAGAAAGGTGGTGAATCCGGGCGTGAGGATTGGTCCACGCGACCGATGATGCATTATGGGCCTCTGAGCGCCTTTCAAAACACCATTAGGGATGTCACCCTATCGCTTAGTATATGGAAAAGCCTGTCACCTTCCACTGGAGCTGGAGCACCGAGCCTATTGGGCAATTAAAAACTAAAACTTTGATCATCCATTCTTTGGAGAAGCTCGACTGTTGCAGCTAAGTGAGATGGATGAATTCCGTTGGTTCGCCTATGAAAATGCTAAGTTGTACAAAGAGAGAACTAAAAGATGGCATGATAACAACATCTTGCGCCGGGAGTTCTTGCCGGGTCAGCAGGTGTTACTGTTCAACTCCAGGTTGAGGTTATTCCCTGGGAAACTAAAATCAAGATGGTCTGGGCCTTTTACAATTCTTCATGTAGCACCCCATGGTGCTATAACACGAAGGGAAGTCGGTCGTGAATTCGGTCGATGGGCAGCGCGTCAAGCATTATTGTGGGGGCGAGGTCGGTCGCGAGAAGACCTCTACCACTTTGAAAGATGCCTGACCTCGGGTACCATGGGTCGCCATGGTGATCAGGCGCCTGGCGACCTGATTGTACATATTTGTTTATTCCCTGCCTTCCTTGTTTGTTTTGGGTTTTAAATAAATTGCTATAACATGATTAAAAGAAGCTAGGTTGTTTTTGGTAAATTGATATCTTGATGTTTGGATTGCGGTGATGGTACGGAAGATATCTTTGAGCAATCGTGCTTTTATGTGCTCCAAAAGAGGATTTGCAACAGGTAGATAGAAGGAAAATTTTGGCGGAATAGTGGTCCAAAGGGCGGAATTAATTCTTCGCTATTTGGGTTAAAAAGCCGTTCCATATTCTTAAACTATATCCCACAACTACTCAACTTCCCTTTGCTCTTCCTTTGTCGCTACATTGTTCTTACTACCCACGTCTCTCCCAAAATCCTCATAGCGATCTCACCTCTATTTCTCTCTCCGAAAATTTTCTTGCAACCATGGTCAATCTCCAGGCGAGAACTGGGAAGTTTGTGAAAGTCCCAAATAATGATCCAAACACCCCTCATCATATCGGACGAGGAATTATCACCAGCAGACCTCCCGAGATCGTCACCGTTTATTTAGCGTTCCCTCAATCTTAGCGGACACTGCCGCCTCATCAAAAAGAAAAGCGAGAGAGAGAGGGAAAACTAAGGTTGCGTAAGAAACCGAACACGAGGATGCTCGCCCAAGAAAGCAAGGTAGCTACACCCTCAAATCTAAGGCCACCAATCTATTGAACATTCCTAAGTTTCGTGCGCCAGGCGGTTTTGAGCGATTTCAGCGCCTAAAATCAAGAGCATTGTGGATGGAGAAGGGTTTGAGCGGAATAAGGAAACTCCTATGTTCGTGGGTGACTTCTCTAAGCAGATGGGCCGAGTTCACGGCGATTCCGCCGCCACGGTTCTGACCACGTGAAAGAATTTTATGCTAATATCACTCCTCTGGCGGACAAGGAGGAGTATCGGCCGTGGTCGAGTAGGCGGTAATCCTATCCCCGAAACAATCAATGAGTTTGTATAGTTGATAAGCGCGATTTACACGTTTATAGTTGATATTTGAAGATGAGTTTAGCTCGTTTAATGTGCGTTTATGTATCGATTCTTAATGTTTCATCTATTTCTAGAAGATATTGCTCTTGGGTGTTATTTGGTGTTTTGTAGGTTTATGTGTTGAAAATCGAAGCAAGGAACGAAGCACGAACCAAATGAACAATCGTCCGGTTTCTAGCGACCAGCCCAGCGGTCGCTAGGCTGGTCCTTGAGCAAACCAACGGCGCCGTGAAGAGCCGCGGCGACGACCTCGTGCCGCGAATGGAACTAGCGTCGAGAATTCATCGGGCGATTTCTCGCGACAAGTTCATAATGGCTAGCGACCGCTAGCCGTGTCGCGAGTTCAAAGCGAACAAGAAGGCGCCGAAAGGCGAGCGAATGACGCGTGCGAGACATACCTAGCGATCGCACTAGCGATCGCACTAGCGATCGACAGAGGCGAAAATTAGGTTTCCTCCCTTTTCTATAAATAGAGGCGAAACCGTCCGCGCTCCTCGCACCCCAGACGCCTGCACCTAGTTTTCTTGATTTTCCTCGGTTTTCCATTCTTTGTCTTTAATCTTCGTTTAGTTTAATTCTAGTATTGTTTTTACGTTGTTCTAGTTTAGTTTATCGTTTCGTTATCGATCGGAACGCTTTGTCCGATCGCTTTCCTTTGTTTTACGCTCGCTCGCTCGCAGGATTGGATTCAAGACCAACCTTTGTTCATCCGACGCTTCCCTACGGGTTTTATATATTTAATTTACTGCTTTTATGGTTAATTCGTATTTCATTCCGCTTATTATGTCAGCTAGTTTTCTATTCCGATCCTAGGGTTTGCATGATTCGATCCATATGTTGTGAGTTACGCTATCGCTATTTACCTTCCGGCATGATTCATGATTCATGGTGCTTATTTATATGTGTTGATTTCTAATAAATCTTGATGCATATCTAGTTGCCAATTAATGACGTATCGTATTAATTGTCAATCGATCTTGAATCGTGATACGATTAAGCCTCGAGTCGAATGGCGAGATAGGACGATCGTGGAAGCATATTCTTAGTGATCCTTTTGGGTTGCTTATTTTCCTCTAGAGGCGTAATCGTGATAGGGAAAATTAGTAATCAATCGCCGCAATTGTCGAATGGCGAAGTTGTTGGTTATATATGTGATCTTCGTCTTATGCGGATTAAAACGGTTAGTAATAAGCGGGATAAACATTGTTGTGGATAGTATTGGTGCATCCCTAGGGTTAGTCTTTCTTCATAGTTATCTTTTATAGTCCGGATAACGCCGTGGATGATGAGTATTCGCAATGTTAAGAGAGCCCTCGGTGATGACCTCGATGACACATTAAGGCTCTTGACGGTAGAAGGAACAAAATGGGCAGTATCTACAAAGGGCGCCGATCCATTAAGTCGAAGATTAAAATTGAAGCCCATGTGGCTCCATTTCATTAAGAGCCGATCCCGCCCACTACCCATGACTCTTCAAGATGTCGAGGAACGGATGCTTGCTCTGTATGCATTTTCACGGGAGATCGGTTAATGTAGGCGCTAATTTGGCGTGAGGTGGGCGCGCGGAAGAAGAAGAATGGAAGGTTATTTTTCCCTTCCCTGATATCCCAGCTATGCATAAGAGCTGGAGTCCCCTATGATGACAATGAAGACCGCCCAACGGAGAAAGCTTTCATAGACATCAAGGCCCTGACGCATCGTCATGTTCAGGGCCCTGACGACTTCTCAATGCCTAGAGCATCTGCCGCTCCTGCTGAGCCATCTGCTCCAGTGCAAGAGCCTGCTTTCGTCCAACAATGATGGACATCTTTGAAATGTTCACCGTGCAAGTCAACATCCTTATCTTTGCTCACCGCTTGCGAAGATGACATCAAACGATTCAGGTGTCTTGCCGCAATGTGGACCGCAGATTAAAGGGATTTCTTGGGATCGTCATCTTCGACAGACGCCGTCTTCCGGATTTCCAAAATGGTTGTTCACTCCATGGCCAAATCCTGCGGACCTTGATGAGGATTTCAGGTGTACCAAGAGAAGGAGCAAGTTCGGTTGCATACCACGCCGCAAAAGAAGGCGGTCCTAGTGGAGCTCGGTCGAACGAGCTCGCGTCTGCGCCACCGCGATGAGGAAGTCCTTCATGCGACAACTTCACCTGCTCCTGCCTCTCCTACTGCCTTGGGTCATCCCGATGCATAGGCTAGGGGCGTATCTCTCAACTCAATCCTTGGTTTTTGTTTTTGTTCTCGTTGTTCTTTTTGTCTTTTTGTTTGTTTGTTGTTTGTGTTATGCGTCCTTGTTGAGGCTGTTGTGATGTTTATAATGACAGCTAAGGGTGACGCCAGGTTGGCAAAGGAACTGTTTAATGATGATGTTTTTCTTATTTTTGTTTTGAAAAAGGGAAATCGTCTTCTGACTCGTTGTTTATCTAAGTTTGATCCTTATTTGAGTAAGGGAGTACCTCGATGGTTTGGGTATTTGCATATTATCTTTTATAAGAGTTAACCATTGCATAAGTAATCCTCAGTTGACCTACATTGTTGTAGTGCCTATCTTCCATTTCGGTTGGAAGTTCCCTTGAACAATTTACATGAGTATGTTAATATGGATAGGATGTAGGCCATCTTTTGAATCGTTTGTGCCTTCTTCGCCTACACCAGATATCATGATTTCCTAGAGTCCCCTTTGAGCTTCTGACTTTTCTTTTGAACGACCATATAAAATTCCTGTACTCCTCTCATTTATGTATCCATGATTCCCTTGACCTCGGGCGAATTACTTAGAGTTCGACTTATCACCAGTATCTTCAAAGTAATCAATCTCCCAATTTTGTTATAATGTTCCAACATTGGGACAATGTTGAGTTTTAAGTTTGGGGTGGAGAGGTAACCTCTTAAGGATAAGGGACAATATTATAATAGCGTCTCTTGTTCTCGCTAAAAAAAAAAAAAAAAAAAAAAAAAAAAAGAGTCTTGAAATTTTGTTTATGAGCGGAAAATGAATTAACTAAGAAAAGGGAACAATCTCCCATAGGAAAGAAGAAGGAAGTTATAAAGCGTGTTGAAAAGAGGAAAGAGTAAGGATGCCCGGTGTTTATGAGCTACATTATCCCAAATAATCCTACCACACCGAGCCCAACGTTATAAGCTTTATAAAGACCTACTGATTCATTATTGATATCATTCATGTTAAGCAAAGAGGGGGATGACTAAATTGAATTTGTGGAGACCTGGGTGCACTTGATAATCAAGATATGGTCATATTAAGGAGAACCGAAGCATGGGAAGATTCATGTAAATGCTAATGCGCTTTGTACCTGTTAATAATTATAGTGTGATACTCTTACAAAATGAGGTGAGTAATTAGATTTACAACGAGAAGGAATGAATGAATCTTTTGTTTTAAAAAAAAATTGGCTGAAAGCAGTATTCTTAGTTGATTAAGCTATCACCTCAATACCGTTGTTATGAGCATCTGTTTGTGTTCTGTTTGTTTTGTATCTTGTGGTAGAGCATCACTCGAGGACGAGTAATGAACTAAGTTTGGGGGTGTGATAACTCTTGTAAAAGAGTTATTATAGGTCCTTTTTAATGATAAAAGCCTCGGTTGTTGTATGTTCTGCTCGCCTGTTTGTCCTTGTCTTGCTTGTGTTTCTCTTGTTTGCGTGTGTTTGTGTGAAGGATTGAGTCTGATGAAAATAAAGGGTTTTAGTTGTTTTGAGCATTATTTATATAATTATAGCATGTTGCGGGAAGAACGGCAACAAGACGAGGCCGAGCTCGTGAGCGAGCTTGACTTCGATGTAAGAGGAAGGACCGAACAGTAATCTTTGAAAAATGTGGGGACGGTCGGGCTACTAAGACGAAATCAATGCCGGGAAAAGTGACGCCTTGAGCTCAAATGACGAGCTTGTAAGTGGAACCAAACTCGGGAGAAAGAGAGTAGGCCGAGCTCGCGTCCTTCCGAGCTCAAAGATTGAAAAGTTAACAAGTATGAAGACGACCTCGAGGTCGGGCTCGGGCAAGAGCCGAGCTCGAAGCGAGAGATGAGCTCGAAGCGAGCTCGAGCTCGAAGCGAAGTGTTGAACTCCTCAAGAAGATTGAAAGTGGGCGAGCTCGTGGCGCAATCGAGCTCATGACGGAAGCCCACCGCAAGTATGGACGAGCTCGTGTTCGTAAAGTAAGGTCGGACTCATTGCTAAAGTAAAGCCCGTAAAGCGTGAGCCGAGCTCGGCAGCGAAATCCCGGCCGTGCTTACGGGAAGGAAGGCAGTAGCATGGAAAGTCCGGGTTAATTCTCAAGAAGAAATCAGTGGGACCACGGCCACGCAAGCGGCTGCTGCAGCGGTGAAAGAGACACGCGCCTGCATCCGCAGAGCTAATCGAAAAGAAAAGGATCAGGGAACGGCGCGGTGGCGGTGCACAAATCATGCATCAAAAAGCGCAGAGGTTGTTATTAAAGGGAGTTGGCAACAATCGGAAGGAGGATTCGGATATCGACATTTTAGAGAGTTACGAGGATAGAGAACATCCGAGTAAGGAAGAAGGTGCGAATTCTTGGAGAGGAAGTCATCGGAAGAGACGACGATCCAAGAGCTTACCTACGATTCCGATAACTAATTTCTTTATCTTTTCTTAAACCTTGTTAATGTTATGGTCATGCTTATTTCAATGTTGTTAAACAGCTCGCTATGAGCTAAACCTTTATGATTTGATTTTTTGAGGAAACCCATGCTCGCGTGACGAGCGCAGTTCTACGCTTGTCTTGCCAAATCACTATTGTTTTATTGGGGTTGTTTTTATCTCACTTGTGATTGATCACCATTAGTCAGATCGTAGTTCTATAATTGCTGGGAAGTTGTTATAGAATGGAAAACAATAGAGCGACGTAAGAACATGATTTTAATGTTATGTGTGTAAATAGCATAGGAATATGCATTTACCTTGCGTGGCAAATATGAATGGATTAGTAATGATATTCTAAGAGCAGTTCGATATAGGAATATATGGACTGGATCTATAGAATATAATCTTAGATTTGGGAAAATACTAAGAATCAAAGAAGTTCATGTCATAGTGATAATGCAAGATAATGTCAGAGCAATATTTTTAAAGAGCATGGGTGGAATCGAGAAATCAAGTCTGTTTCTCTACCTTGATAACGGTAATCTCCTAGTTTTCTATGTCACTGTCCACTTCGCCGTGCCGAAGTCATTTTAATTTCAGTTCGCTGGTGTTATATTCTAGTTCGTATCAGTTCGTCCATCTCCCCTTATTTTGCAAAATTACAATCTACGTGATTTAAAAGTGCATTCCCTGTGGATTAGATCTCGGAATACTTCCGTGTATTACTTGTTGATTACGTGCACTTGCGTATAGTATATTCACATCAAAAGAAATATTTGACAACAAGAAGCATCCGAAGGGGGAGAAGTGGTCGTTTGTAAAGCCAAGAATAGATCTTACGAGTTACACCACTCAAGATAAACTTATCGGTACCTGGAACCATGACTTGAAAGGTTTTACTTGTCATGGAATCGGGCATATTGCTAGAGAGTGTCCGAATAAGAGGGTGATGATCATTCGGGATGATGGAGAGGTGGTGACCGACGATGAGGGTGAGGCTACTAATCCAAAGATGTCAGCCTTGGAGGATCCCGATGTTGAAGAGATTGAAACACCTGATGCACTCATTTTTGTTGCTATGAGAGATTTGAGTATGCAGAATCAAGTGAGTGATACGGAGAAACGAGAGAACATCTTTCATACGAGGTGTCATGTCAAAGATAAAGTGTGTAACGTGATCATCGATGGTGGGAGTTGTACCAACGTGGATAGCATGACCATGGTTGAGAAATTAGGGCTACCATTAGTGAAGCATCCCAAGCCATATCGGTTGTAGTGGCTGAATGATAGTGTCACTGTCAAGGTGACGAAACAAGTGAAGATTCTATTTTGCATTAGAAACTATGAGGATGAAGTTCTTTGTGATGTGATTCCGATGCAGGCAAGCCATATTCTATTGGCACGTCCGTGGCAGTTTGATAGAAGAGTGAAGCATGATGGCTTTACGAATAAATACTCCTTCGAGTTCAATCAAAAGAAGGTGTCACTTGTTCCTCTTACTCCAAAACAAATTTATGATGATCAAGTGATGTTGAAAAAGGTGTCGGTTGGTGAATCGGTTGGGCAAGTGATGGAAGTAAGGAGAGGAGTAGTCCAAAAGTCTTTTCATGCGAGGGCTAGTGATTTGAAGTGGGTGGTGAATGAGGAGAAGCCTCCATTGATTTCTACTAACAATCTTGATTCTCTACCCCCTTCTATATCTTCTTTTCTGCAGGATTTTGATGATATCTTTCCCGAAGATACGCCTCATTGTTTACCACCAATTCGAGGGATTGAGCATCAAATTGTTTTTGTGCCTGGAGCAACACTTCCTAATAAACCATCTTACCGAACCAATCCGGAGAGACGAATGAATTGAAACGGAAAATTGAAGAGTTGTTGATAAACAGGCATGTGAGGGAGAATTTGAGTCCGTTTGATATAGGTAATGACTTGTATTTGAGGACAAATCATTCTCAAGAGGAGAGGAATGATGGAGTCTGAGGTTCATTGGTTCAACAGTTGTCCAAGAAGCCCATTGGAGAGGCGGTCCAACCAGCCCACGAGCGGTCAATTTAATTATGACGAATGGGCTTGATTTTTGAAGACTTTTAGTATTTTATTTTGGGTATATGTGGGCCACGTTTTTATGTATATTTTCGCAGCCCATACGTTTTTATATTTTTCGCAGCCCATTAGATTAGATCTTAGATTATCTAATTTCCTAGTTTATTTAGGTCTCTTCTTTAATTAGTTTGCTACTTTGATTAGAAGTCCTTCTTTGATAAGGATTAAAGTTTAATTTTCAGCCTATATATAGGCTTGTAAGAGGACAAAATAATCGACTTTTGATTTCAATATATGTGAGTTTATTCTCTCTTCATAGCTCTTGAATTTATTGAGATTTGTCAAGTAATTCAATTATCGACGATCAACGAGACATTCATCCCTCGCTCGTGTGTCATTCATCATCCCGAGTTACTACGTTAACTTCATGTTGGGGTATAGGCGACATCTTGACCTATATCACTTCTTGGGTTAGATTCGAGAGGTTTTGGGATTTCCAGCGGTTTATGTTAAAAAATCTTCCATTCGTGTGTCATTAGATCCTTCATACTAGCGAGGATCGTATCACAAGAATGGATGTAAAAAGTTTACAATGTTAAATAAAATCTCGATAGGAGTCCATAGACATAAACGGATCGCAATTTGGAGTTCGGACGAGAGAAGCAGGCGGAACAACAAAGTCACGCACAATCATACGTGAGCGCAAGCGCCCGGCACCCAACGAGCGTTGGGTACCATTATCCCAGCGCCGGCTGAACCGCAGCATCGGCCTCACCTCCAGCTACTCACATAGCATCCTGCGTACCCCAACGTCGGCTGCGTCCCTAGCACCGACCTTGTCAGAAGCTCCTGAAGTTGCCCTCACAGCATCGGCCATATCTGTAGTACCAAGTTGTTGACCTCCCCCGACCCTCCGGCCGCCACGCTTCCAGTAGCCAAGTGACCTTGTCCCCCTCCACCAATCAGATTGCAAAGCCGGCTATGTCCCCAGCGCCGGCCTTGTCCGAAGCTCCAAACATTACCCCCATGGCGTTGACCGCATCTGTAGCGCCAAGCTACTGAGCTTGCCCCCCGTCGTCCACTGCATCCCAGCACCAAGCTGCTGACCTTATCCCCCGACGCCTGCGGCATCCCAACACCAAGCTGCTGACCTTGCCCCTGGTGGCCGATGAATCCCAATGCCAAGCTTGTTGTCTTGCCACCCCCGACCAGCGCTGGCTTCGTATGGAGCATCGACCTTGCCCCTGCACCCAGTGTCGGTCTCACCCCATCCGACGCTGGTGCACCCCCTCAGTGTGAATATAGAGAGCCATCCCCAGCGCGGGTTTCATCCCGTCCGACGCTGGGCGTGCTTTTCAGGCCCATTTCAGTGTATTTTCGTGGGCTTTTTTTGAGGGTTTATTTAAATAAGGAGCAGCCGCTTTTCAGAAGGCATAACTCACTCATGCGATATCTTTTCTTTTTCTTTCTTTTCCTTTCTCTTCCATTTTAATTCTTGCACTTGGATTATGTGATTCCGGATTTTTGGATGACAAATTTATCAATGAACGGTTTGTAAGTTTTTCTCGTTTCATTATGTCTATGTAATGGCGATGGAAATAATTTATACCATGAAATAAATTATCGATTTATAATGAAATAAATGTTGGATTTGTTCTTGTCTTGAATCGTGATTGTTGTGTTGATGATTTGCAAATTTCCCATCCGTATAAATTGATTATTTCATTATCTTAATACACGAGTTGAAAAGAATCTTGTAGGTTGATTATGTGCTTATGTTTGATTGTTAATTAATGTGAGAGCATATTTTTGTAAAATATAAGTTTGATAACGAGCGAGGAGGACAGACTAGTTTGTTGTTGAGTGATTAATATATGTGGATAGATGTTTTCTATCATGTGTATTTGTGTTTAATTATCCTTCGTAGTTGATGACGGTGGGGTTGAGAGGCTAGTTGTCATTAATTTCGAGTTTAGTATAGACATGGTTGAGAGACTAGTTTATGTTGCATGTTAGATGACAGAGAGTGAGTGGTTTTATGCACTGTGCACGGGTCCTTGGCTCATTGATTGCAATGATAGATTTTGAACACTAGAACATTGTCTTCAATTCCGTTCTGTCAATTCCTCTTGTTGTCCATGTAATACCCCATCTTTTCTAAGCACCAGGTTTGCATGGCACGTTTTTCGAGAAAGGTCAAAAGGTTGAGTTTTTGTTTCGGTGATGCGACCGTCACAAAAATTCAGGCATTGTGAAGAGTGTTTTATGACGAATTCATAGACACTAAGTATGCAGGTTTTCGACCACCCACGAAGGTTTGGCACTCCGGGGAAGTTATCGAAAAACTGGACTTTTCATGGGTCTTTTAAAAGCATATCTTGTTTATAGTCGTTGTGTCCGTTATTTTATTTCGTGTCCATGGATACTAAGTTTGCTAAAGTTGGAGTCCGTTTGCAAAAGTTGCGTCGCTTTTGCGTTTTGAAAAAGGGCGCTTATGGCAGTTAAATGACCCTGCTTTTCCTATAAATAGGAGGCTAGGGCCTTCATTTTCAACGTTCATTTCCTTCGTCTCTCCGTGTTTACGGAAGAGCCGAGCAGCTCAGTGCACGCTGAGCTGGAGGAGTGTGGATCGGCCGGGAGGCTCGGCGGCGGTGCCATTCTTGGCTTCTTGCCGGCCACCACCGCCGATCGACCCTTCCCCAGAGCCCGTTTTCTGTTTTGTCCTTTTCTTGTTTTGATTCCGCCTTTTAGTAGATCGTATAGCATAGAACTCGAGATTCTAAAGGGACGGAGACGGAAAATGGCCGAGGCCGCTATTTCAACCAAACCGCCCTTGCCGCCCTTGCCCATTACCCGCCGTGAGCCTTGTTGGCCGCCGTTTGGTGGCCGACAGACACCTTTTTTACTCTGGGTCCTTTAGGTTTTGAGTTCGGGCTATGCATTCCACTAAAGTACCGATTCCGTTTTACATTTTTGCGTTTCGCATGTCGGGATGTTTTCCGTTGCTTGAGTTTTCTAAAGGAAGTACATGCCCGGGTTATCCATTTTCAACATAGTTTGTCATTCCATGTTAGCCGTTATGCATATTGCTTATGTTTCCATTTTCATGCATCGATTTTGGATGGTTTATTCTAGATCCGAGGATAGGCATCGATTTTGAAGCTTCTTCACGCTAAGATTCGAGTCGACTTGCATGCATGCATATTTTGAAAGTACCCTATTATGGTCTTGATGCCTGAATATATTTCCTTCCGCATCGAGTTGATTTGAAAACCGGAGAGTGCGAAATATGGGTTCGAAAGTCGAAAACCCTAGTTTTCTCGATCTTCGTTTGGATCACGATGTTGCTTTGGTTTGTGGGATGTGATCCCAAAAGTTGTTCCGTCTTGTTACCGGTACCTACCAAAGTCTGAATCGGTGAAGTCATCGGACCGTAGATATCTCGAGGTTGGCGTTTTCTGCTCGTGTTGGATTATATATCTTATTTTGAGTTATTTACTCGATATTTCAAAATAAAACATGTGCGCCGTAAAATGTTTTGGTGAAGTTATTCTTGTTCTCGATCCGAGATGTGGTTCTATTGTGATTGTGCACGGATCTCTATTCGATGGGTTGATCACCATCTTGAGTATTGATCGTAAGGATAGACCCGAACATGTGGTTATGGTTACGAAGGGATAGACCCCGGAAGTCCACACGAAATGGTAATGAGGTGGTTATGGTTACGGCGGATTTGACCTCAAGTCCACACCGAGTTAGCCTACCGGATAAGTTCCGGGCATGGGCCGAATGGATATGTTCGGGCCGAGATATTGTGAAATGGTGGATATGTTCGGGCGAATGAATGTGATGTGATGGGCTGGCGGGATACGTTCGAGCCGTGGTTCTATGATGAGAACAACGATAATAACGGATCGGTGTCGAAAACGAAAATCTATTTTGCTTACTTAGAAGTGGTTTACGTTTTAAACCTTCTAAGGTAAGTGCTCGAACACGGCATCATGATTCTTTTGATTTATGATAAAACCCGGTGAGTGCGCTAGTACTCACCCCAACTCTTTTCAAATCTTTTCACCGGATGGAGGAGGCTTTGACAGCGGCTGAGGGTGGAGCTGCGGTTCTTCATGCTATGCTTCCGCGATGTTGTGTTATATACGCACTCGATGTTGATGTATTCTTGTCCCTTATTTTCCTTTCGATTGGGAACAAGATTTGCTATTATGTTATTATCTTTGTGAGTCTCGATATGAGCATGCTATGTGGTTGACCGGTCTAGTCAGCGGTGTAATGCTATTTTGTTTCCTTGCATTACTTATTATAAACGAATCATCTTGACGGGCCTCGTGTGCACGGCATGAACCGGATTCAAAGACCTCGCGTGCAGGCGCGGACGGACTCGTCAAACAGGATTCGAGGCTTGAAAACGGATCAGGCTCGGCCCGTGGCGTGGCGCGCGTCCGCGGCGCCGCACACCTTGCGTGCGTCACCCGCACGCCGTCGCGACCCGTTTTTCCGTCGTCTCGATCTGGTGCTTTCGTCTTCATTTTACTTTTTACGGATAAGATTTACGGAAAATAAATCTAATCTAACCACGGATTTTCTCGTGGTGAAAAATAAAATCCGACAAAATAAAACCGAGCCACAATGAGCAGCGGATCCAACAAATAATATATAGCGCACGTAATAATCAAACGTGAATTAATCCAATGAGCCAAGATTACGATCCCGCTCTCGATACCAGTGTAGGAAAACCATGTTTAGCCCTCTCCCGAGGATCTATCTTGGATGTTTAATTCACCATACATTGATTATATACCTAGCATGCACTATATAATTAATTGTAACACGTGGGGTTTTCTCGTGTTTACCTTTGAATCATCGGCGAGAATGGATCGAGACTCGTGCTTTGACCTTCTCGGATCAGATCCGGTTGCCCAATCTCCAGCGTCGGTGAGGGCGATCTATGGAGAATGCTTGGAAAATCACCCAATGCACTTATGGAACAATTTTCGAGAACCTCACAACACTAGAGGGTGGACGAAAATTTGATGTTCAATAATTAGGATTAACTTTGATTCTATCTCTTACCTCATATTTATAATGCACTACCTTAATCCCATAAGGAAATTACGATAATCCTATATGGAAATTACGATAATCCCATATGGAAATTACCATAATCCCTTATGGAAATTACCATAATCCCATATGGAAATTACCATAATCCTATATGGAAAGGATTATTACCATAATCCTATATGGAAAGGATCTATGCATATCCCATAAATATAATAATATCCTTTTAGGATAAAGAGAATCAAATCCTTGCCTTGTAGAGCATAGGGGCGCCTGATTTTGCCTAGCTTACGGGCTGGATGGGCCGACTGAGGATCAAATGCAATGAATAAAGATGGGCCTCAAATAAATTAATTATCTTATGTTGTTGAACATAAATTAATTTATAAACATTTATTCATGCCACTAGAGAATAAATGTTGAATTACCCTTTATTACCAAGTTGAGTCGGGCTTGCACTTAGACATTACGAATCCCGTATTTAAGATATCGAGCGTCCATTAATTATTTATAGCATTCGACTACTTAAAATAATTAATATCTTTAATTCCTTAAGTAGTACCACTCAACCTTATTATTGTACTTGAGCTAACTCGACTGCGGGGTTTAGTACAATAAACCTTTTGAGCTCCTTAAGGGGCGTCATCATCCTAAACGGATACGGTGACTCGTCTGAGATAACTAGCATGACATACAAGCACTGCCACCACCCAAGATGCGGAGAATATTGGGTTAGAATATATAACCCTCACCCATAACAAGTCAAAGTGATTGTCAGCAACTCATACTCATCTAATACCTTATCGAGGTTTAGATCATCGTAAGTCACCGAGATCTTGGTTCTTCACGGCGGTCGATAGAAGAACTCATTTCAACGTGATCCTTCAATACGTCGAGGCGTACCGGCATAGACAAGCAACCAAGTCAAGTCACTTTATCTATACATGAGCTTTATACCGACAACTCGTCCTCAAGTTGTCTCGGTGTGAAACTTTTATATCTCATTAAGCTTGACCAATCATACGGACTTGTGATCTTCTACACACCGTATGATCTAACTTATATATGAGATAAGGGACACAAATATATGCAATCAAGTATTCATTTCGGATAGGAGATTGTAATAGTGGTAACGAGAAACATTGTATACAAGCTCAACCAAAATCGCTTTCAAGATACAAATCCAGCAGATTACGGTGGGAATACGTGAGAGAACCTAACACCGTGGACGATGGGAAGGTATCGTGGGAAGATTTCAAGAAAGAACTCATGGAAAAGTATGTGCTGGCGTCTCACAGCAGAGAAGGCAAAACGACTGCGGAATCTTCGTCGAGGGAGAAGGACGGTCACCGAGTACGATCGCTCGTTCAATCGTCTATCGCGTTATGCTACGTACTTGGTCGGCACTGAGGCTGCCAGGGCAGAAAGGTTCAGGAGAGGACTCCGACCAGAGATCGAATTTCTCGTCGATCGGGGAGATTTGGCGTGTCGCGATCCTTGAACCGGGCTTTAAACATTGAGTCAATGTTTTCCGAGGAGAGAACAATGCCACCCAGACAGCCAGCTGATGGAGGAAGAGGTAAGACGAAATGGGAAGATCGAGGAAAGGCAATCGGTATTCGAAGGAACGAGCGGTCCAGTGATTCCGAGGAATCTGGGTATTCGAGAAAGAAAAGCAACCTTGGGAAGAATTTCCAACCCATGCGGCGGTGGAAAAAAAACTTGGTGCGAAATGCGGAGGAATCATTTAGGCTAGTGCGAGGCAAGGTAACGTCGAGTGTTATCGTTGTAGGAAGTTTGGACATTACGCCGAGATTGTCCATTAGGAGGTCCGCGGTCACGGCCGCGGTGAGACAAAGATCCACTCAGAGGCAAAACCAAGCTCATGAGGACAAACAACGGAGCAGGAGGTCACCCTAGGCCAACAAACCAAAGGCCACCGCAACAAGCGGTGTACGCAGATCGATGTGAGCACTCAAGCTCCGAAATCTTGCGGTATAATCCATATGGTGATATACCCGTTTCGCTATGTTTGATCATGAGAGCCTCACATTCTTTCGTTTCGAGAATCACGTGTGAGAGGTTGGGTTTGGTACCCAAGGAATCCAGAGTACCACGAAATTAGCATCCCTTTAGGGAAGTGCTAAAAGCAAAAGAGATATGCCCGAACCGGAGGTAGAAATCGTGAGCGAGAAGGTCTTTGTCGATTTGCATGTCATCGAATGGAAGATTTCGATGTCATCTTTGGAATGGATTGGTTGGAAAAGCACAGGCAACTATCGTTATCTCGAGAGAGAGTTGCTTTTGAACAGTACCAAGGAGTGGAAGTTTGTTTCCACGGCATAAGGATGGGTGTTTGCGGGCCAATGATCTCAGCACTGAAGGCAGTTGTTTGGTATGATTTTGTGATGATTCTTGGTATTGTTTTACATGTCATTTTCTATGGTTTGTCCTATTTATGCACGTGGTTCGATTAATATTTATCGATTCGGACTTGCCGTTCATCTCGATGTTTTGTAGGAAAGCGGCAAAAATAGGATGAATTGGATCTACCAAGGATCTGATATAATTGAAGAGCATCTCGACAGGAGTTCATAGGCGGCGGATCGCGAATCGGAGTTCAAGCGAGGAAGAAGCGGAATGAAACGTCGGGTCGCGCCGGCACCCCATCGCATGGCACAAGCCCCACACCAGCGCCGCCCGCCGCAGCACACGCCAGCGCCCTCGGCCACCGGCGCGCTCGCTCCGGCGCGCGCTTCGCAATTGCCTCACGCGCTCAGTGGCGCGCGCTTCCTCCTCCCGCGTCGCTCGCTCGCGTCGCCTCGCCCGCCCGGCGTCGCCCACGCTTCGCCAGCGCCAGCCGCTGCCGCGCCCAGCGCCTCGCTTCTCCTCCGTCCGTGGCTGGCTTTGCCCGCGCCAGTCTGCCAGCGTTCTCCAAATACTCAACTCCAGCGTCACCCTTTCCGTACACGCCTCACCCGCCAGCGCCCGGACTCCAATAAGACGTTCAAGTCCAGCGCCACCTGCAGCCGCCCGCTTCCTCCATCCGGCTGCTCGCGGCCGCCCACGCCTCCGCATCTCCGGCCCCAGCGCGCGCGCCCGCCAGCCAGCGACTCGCGACTAGCGCCGTGCGCCTCGCCCGCGCGTTCATTACCCCGCGCTCGTTGGCCTCCAACCGGCGCTCGCTTCCAATGCAGAACTCTTCACCCAGCGAGCGTTCATTGTGATCCAGCGTTCATATTGAAGGCAGAATGTATTTTGAGCGTGCGTTCATTTTGAACGCCGGCTCACTTTCATTTAATATAAATATACGCGCTTAGGGTTGAGTGAAGGGTCCGCGTTTTCTCTGAGTTTTGGTTTCCTTCTCCAGGCAGCCGCGAGGCCTGTTCTTCAGACATTCATGAGGATCTTCACCAGCTTCAGATAACAGATACAATTCTAGTTTTCAATTCGATTGAATAATTTGTTTATTAATTTATGCTTTGGATTATCAGTTCTTTCAGAATCAATTTCATAGTGTTTTGTTTGATGGTTTCTGTGGGATTCAATTTCATAAGTGACAATGAAGTGTTCTCGTGTTTCTATCAATTTACATTGCTTAATGATTTCTTGATTTCGTTTAATTCCTGTTCTTGTTGGTTGATCGATGTTTATTGTTCATTTACGAGTAGACTTAGATTAGGGCTTGACGAACCCTAAGAATAGGTTTGCTCCTGCTTTTGTTTACCGCTTTCGATTTATCGCTTTCGTAGTTCAACTAGGGATTGACAACCCCTAGTTTAGATTTATCGCTTTATTAGTATAGCTCGGGATTGACAACCCCTGGCCTAGGATCGCTGTTTTATTTCTCGTATTTCTATTCCAGTATGTTTCAAACCCATGTTGGCAATAGAATGTTTAGGTTTTAATCGCTTTCTGTGTATGACATGAACAATCGCCCTGTTAAGTTTTCCTTGAGAGACGACTCGTGTTAACTTACCACGCTACGATTACCTCGTACGATTGCGAGTAATTTGAGTGTGTTTTTAGCTCGATCAATTTTGGCGCCGTTGCCGGGGAAAACTTTAGGCGTATTGTTTGTGTTGTTTGTTTTCTGTGTTTCTTTTCTTTCTGTTTTGTTATTTTCTCCCCCTGGTGCGTGTAATTTTGTTTTTGTTGTTGGTATCTGCTAATGCAGGGTTATCAATAGTACGATTATGGTCAACCCGGTGGGGGAGGAAGTTCGTCGATTGGGCAAATTCTTCTTTGAAGAAGGAGCCCAATCGACTTTTCGAGGATGTCCGTCGGTATGAGCCACAAGCATATGATCCTTCTCGGGATCCACAGCGAAGAATGAGCCTCTCACCCCCGATTTGGGATATTGGGATCCACCGTGCTTTGAGGATCAAGCCTCCAATCCCCTACTGGATCAACCGCCTCCGCAAAGACTATGAGGATCAATCCTACAATGCCTACTTGGAGCAACCACACCTCCACCTCGGTATGAGTACCCAACAGCCACCTCCACCTCGGATGACGGCTTGGGAGGATGAGTTAACTCAAAGAAAGTCATCCATTCAAAAAACGGATGCTTTAGTCGAGGTTTGGATCTTGCAAATGCCTCGACTTTGCATTTGGAGACGCAAATAGGATATGTCGAGCACGCTTGATAAGTATTACTGACAAGGAGGAACTTCCAAACCAATCCGATCGATCCGATCGGCCATTGTTCTAGAAAGTGATCCAATAGTTGAAAATTGGATGGAAGAGACATCGATGAGCTGCTGCGATCCGGGGGTGGAAAACGAGTTGATGAAATCACACCTTTCCGCACCAACCCGATCAAGCTCGGATGGTCACCACTCTTGGAAGTGACCCAATTGTTGAAGATGGGCGGAGAGACACAAGAGCCACTGCGGCGGATGAGGTGGAAAGTGAGAACAGTGGGCACGTGAGGATGGGGAGCATAATCGAGCCACGAGGAAGTGGTTACCGGGATGGTTGGCGAAGAAGAGTGGGTACATGAAATAGATGACACGCGTAACCCACTGGAGGTGATAGAACTACCCAAGCACGTGGAGGAGGATGAAGAGAGGATGAAGAAAGAGTGGGCACTTGAAGATACTCGAATACCAAAGCCCGCTCTGGAAGCGATTGCACTGCCTCAACAATTGGAGTACGGGATCCCAGAGGAGGATACAATGATAACAAAGGTTGAGGTAACTTCAATAATTTGTCAACATCCTAATTCACCAAAGTATCGTGCTTTGGGAATTATAGTTATCTATTTTCTTTGGAGAATAGGATGTTTGACTTGAGCTTAAATGATTCGTTTTTGCTTTCTTTCTTGTCCTTTGTGCATATATGGTTTATCTTGATGCTTTGGCGAGATGGTATTCCTGCGGTGAAAGACTATGGATAATCCGTTGTTTACGAAACACGTCGTGCTCACGACGTTAAATTGAGTACTACGTGGGAGTTTACCCACGGTTTTTCGCTTTTTTCCTTTCTTTCTTTTTGTTTGTTTCGTGTTTTCTTTGATCTATCATTGTTGTTGAGTTTGTTTTGCTCGGATCCGGAAAGTTGTCGTGACGAGATGAAACCGTGGTGCTCCAACTTTACATCGCATATTCGTCGATTATCGAAGTATCATCCTCTATGGTTATTTTGAGCTTTTAATGTTTTGAGCAGGGGCGGTGCTCGATTTAAAATAATGGGGATGTTTGCTCGGTTTTGTGTGCGTGTTATATTGTTTTGTATGCTTAATAGCGTGCCCTTGTGCTTATTTAGATTGTTTGAACTTGAGTTTGTGTCTATCACGAATAAGTTAGGATTTTGATTTGTGCAACCGAACTACGTGGTATTGATCGGACTTTGGCGTATTTCTCGTTTATCTTGATGTCATGTGATTAAAGTGCAATGTGAATTGGCGAGATTGTGTGAATTGATTTTAAATCGGTGGTTATTGGCGTGATTTGTCCGGCTAATGCTAGGGGAGTGTTAACGGGTGGTTACCTATATACTCGTTTCAAATTAAAAAGAAAAAAAAAGAAAATATGTGTGAAAAGAAAATAAGGAGAATTAAAACTCGATGTTGTTGAGATTGTATAAATGGAGGATAGGATTACGCCTCTTCTCGTTAATTGAGAAATGGGCATGGAAACCACGATAGGAGACTCGAGTTCATCGAGACTTCACCTTCGAACATTGTTCCAAAATTTGTTTATACTTTCTTTGTGTTCTCAAAAGAAACTTGTTGCTAAAGGTAACCATTTTAGTTAATTCACCTCTAGAGGAGAGTTGGGTGCGAGCAAAAATAACCTACTGTTTGTTTGATATTTTCATAATCTTAGATTTTTTCACATTAACTTTTATTATGTATTCATCATGTTTGGGGAATTGCAAAGAGATTTGATTGATTGGACTAAGAGTGATGTTGCATGAGTTATCTTTCGAACCTTATTAGTATAGACATTGCTTGAGGAAAAGCAAATGGATAAGTGTGGGGAGTTGTTTGGTATGATTTTGTGATGATTCTTGGTATTGTTTTATGTCATTTTATATGGTTTGTCCTATTTATGCCGTGGTTCGATTAATATTTATCGATTCGACTTCCGTTTGTCTCGATGTTTTGTAGGAAAATGGCAGAAAATAGGATGAATTGGATCTACCAAGGATCTGATATAATTGAAAGACATCTCGACGAGGAGTTCATAGGCGGCGGATCGCGAATCGGAGTTCAAGCGAGGAAGAACGGCGAAGCGTCGAGGTCGCGCGGCACCCGTCGCATGGCCGCGCACCCGCCCGCGCGCCCGCCGCTGCGCCCGGCCTCGGCCACCAGCGCTCGCTCGGCGCGTTGAGTACCTCGCGCTCACCTCCGCGTCGCTCGCTCGCGTCGCCTCGCCGCCGCCCGTCGCGCCACGCTCGCCAGCGCCGCCCTCCGCTTCGCCCGTGCCTCGCTCGCTCCTCCCGTCGGCCTGGCAGCGCGCGTTCTCAGCGCTCAACTCCAGCATCACCCGCACGTCCGCCTCGCCTGGCAGCCTCCAGCACGTTCAAGTCGCGCTACTAGCGCCGCTTCCTCCTCCATCCGGCGGCGCGGCCCACCTCCCGCATCTCGGCCCAGCCGCGCGCCCGCCCAGCGCTTCGCCCAGCGCGCCTCGCCAGCGCGTTCATTACCCGCTCGTTGGCCTCCACGGCGCTCGCTTCATGCGAACTCTTCACCGGCGGCTTCATTGTGATCGGCGTTCATATTGAAGCGGAATGTATTTTGAGCGTCGTTCATTTTGAACGCCGGCTCACTTCATTTAATATAAATATCGCGCTTAGGGTTGAGTGAAGGGTCGCGTTTTCTCGAGTTTTGGTTTCCTTCTCCGAGCGGCGAGCTGTTCTTGAGACATTCATGAGGATCTTCACCGACTTGAATATGAGATACAATTCTAGTTTTCAATTCGATTGAATAATTTGTTTATTAATTTATGCTTTGGATTATCGTTCTTCGAATCAATTTCATAGTGTTTTGTTTGATGGTTTACGTAGGATTCAATTTCATATGTGACAATGAAGTGTTCTCGTGTTTCTATCAATTTGCATTGTAATGATTTCTTGATTTCGTTTAATTCCTTCTTGTTGGTTGATCGATGTTTATTGTTCATTTACGAGTAGACTTAGATTAGGGCTTGCAACCCTAAGAATAGGTTTGCTCCTGCTTTGTTTACCTTTCGATTTATCGCTCGGTTCAACTAGGGATTGACAACCCTAGTTTAGATTTATCGCTTTATTAGTATAGCTCGGGATTGACAACCCCGCCTAGGATCGTTGTTTTATTTCGTATTTCTATTCCAGGATGTTTCAAACCCATGTTGGCAATAGAATGTTTAGGTTTTAATCGCTTTACGTATGACATGAACAATCTCTTAAGTTTTCCTTGAGAGCGACTCGTGTTAACACCACGCACGATTACCTCGATGCGATTGCGAGTAATTTGAGTGTGTTTTAGCTCGATCGCGTGAGGATGATCGGGAAGGAAGTCAAACTTTCTTGGTGAGTTTGACAGGCAGTGAAAAGCAAGCGATTCGCAAGAGGCGGTGGTATGTGAATATCTGGACGTGTTTCAAGACTAGCGGGTTTACGATAGACAAGTGGAATTCCTATTGATCCGGAACCGGGTAGCACCGATCAAAGGCACCATCTGAATGGCACCTAAGAATTGCAAGAAGCTAAGCCTGATTCGCGGGGCTTTGGATCTAGGTTTTATCCGACCTAGCGTGTCGCCGTGGGGGCGCCCATTCGTTCGTCGAAGAAGGATGGGTCGATGAGAAGCCTCGTGAGCGTGGCGTGGAGCGAGTTCTTGGAAAGGATGCGTCGAAAGCAAGGCTAGAAGATAGCAAGGGGTTCACGAGCAAAAGACAACGCGTATTATTCGAGGAAGGTTATGTGTGCCACTCATAGGAATTGGTGATAAGATCATGAGTGAAGCTCATGAGGCACCATATCGACTCTCCGAGAGCACCAAAATATCAGAGACCTTAAGAGGAACTTTTGGTGGGAAGGGATGAAAAAGGATGTAGCTGCGTTGTGGAAGCGTTGTTTGGCTTGTCGCAAGTGAAAGCGTGCACCACGTCCGCGCTCTTTGTCCTTTAGTAGATCGTTATGCATAAGCAGTAGGAGGCCGCCATTTCACCAAACCGCCGCTGCCCAATACCGCCGTCGTGAGCTTGTTGGCGCGCGTTTGGTGGCGGAGCCCTGCCCCTGTCTGGTCCTTTAGGTTTTGAGTTGCTATGCATTCCACTAAAGTATCGATTAGTTTTACATTTTTCGGCGTTTACGCATGTCGGGATGTTTCCGA